>JBBPNO010000106.1:0-58693 GCA_038090915.1 Boletus eberwhitei
CGACAGCTTTAGTGGCTGGCCAGAGCAACCAGTGAAACGATTACCCGTGAGGATTAATTTAACTTAAAATTTCGTTCGCCAAGCTGAACAGAACTTCCAGTTTTTTTTTTTCCTATGGGCTATGTTTTGTTTATTTATTTCAAGTTTGGCCTCACGTTTAGGTTGCGGGGTGGCCCTCACCGAGTTTCAAATCTCTGGAGTTGTGATCATCGCTACACAATCATTTAACTTAGGTCGGTCCCATGCATTGATCACCCCCGTGGGCTTCGGGGTCTTGCCCCTTACAGTAATATCATATCACTACCGCCCTCATCTAGGGCCGGGATTATGTGGAACTTTCACCCCTGGGCCCTTTTGCCAAGGGGGCATAAACCGAGATCGACACTCCCATGAGAGTTGCACAAGTCCGAGCATCGACGTCCTCTGTCCGTGCCTTTTCGAACACAGACCGTCAGACTCATTCAGAAAATTGACTAACGTAAATTCATGGAGTTGATCACGCCCGTTAACGACACGCGATTCGGCGCCAGATAAACAACGGGAATGAAACCCAACGAGATGAAACACGAGGGGATCAGGCTCCGAGTCTTGGCCAGATCTATTGGCGTCTCATACCTGACGTGCGATTGCAGGATGGCATCCCCAGTACGTGTGGCAAGGGAGACATGCATGGGGAACAGGACGAGAAGGGGGACACGGAAATATCCTGCCAGCGTGTATAGTACCTGAACATGTACTTTTTGTGATGCATCGGTAAATCTTCAACATGCCGTGTCGCTCGACGCTTGCTTCAAGACGGACACATCCATCCTGCTCTCGGAGAGAAAGGTGAATGCAATTTCGTATGACAACAAAACGCAACGCTGTCGTTCCATGCACTGGTGCACTAGCTCAAAGAAGCCATCAACGTATCTCTCTCTGTCGCGTACGGGTCCAAGTCATTCGGACCCGGGAGCTCGAGGCAGGTGTCCACCCAAGCCAAGGCCCATGCACCATTCCCTACCTTCGTACCACCGAGAACCCGCCGAGGAGCGACCTGTTCCCAACGATACCTCGTCGACTGCGTGTCCGCACGGTCTGCTCGCGAAGAAAAATATCAACGATGAGTGACTCCAAGAGATACAAACTCGAACGCACAATGTACAACGCCCGTGTGTGGTTCGTACACACCCAGCGGAAACTCGGCGCCGTCCGTCTTTTTCCTTTTCTTTTTCCCCATGTCCCCTTCGCCATCGATATCCGTCGCGCCGTTCACCAGTACCTCTTCTTTCTCCTTTCCCTTTCCAGAACTGGAACTGCCCTCTAGGACACCCCCGCATGCGATCCTAGCTTCTTGCCTCATCTTGGCCCACTCTATATTCAGCTCGTGAACTCTCCTAGAAGCCTCCCACATCCAGTTCTCCTCTGTAAGACCCTCCCGAGACAACATACTCTTCCTGACGGCACTATGGGGTCCGTCACTGAACGGACCCCAACCAGAGCTACCGAAAAGCGTAGTAGGGCCACCGGCACGATATACACCTTGATTCGTACCCGAAAACGTTTGGCTTGGCGCTGAGATGGCAGGAACGTTGCTCGCGGAAGTAGCAGTTGGATCTGGAAGCTCGCCAACAAAGTCACCTGGAGAAAGACCTTTGGCTGTGATGTCGGCGAGTACGCGACCTTCGTAATAATCATCTGTAACCCAACGTCCATCTGAAGAGAACCGACATGTAAGCTCTAACTGGGCAAATGAATACACGTTACATCAACCCACTCACCGATGATCATCTTTGCGCCATGTAGTTTGTATGCGCTTCGCGCAGTGACCAACGTGACACTGCGTGTTTTGAGATGGGCACCAAGCTTTCCAGCTTGTATGAGTGCCTCTTTTTCCTGTTGTGAAGCACTGAGTTTGAGTGCGAGCGGATTACGACGAAAATAGTATAACGAGTCTCGGAAGCCCGAGGAACGCGCAGCATCGATAGCGAGCATGTATTGTCGTGTTGGATGTCGATCAGGAAGGATGAAAGTACTACATTTGAAGCGTCGACCTAGAGACTCGTCAGACCAAGAGGACAGGTTCGGCACGAAGCAAGATCGTCACTCACCACCAAGCAGATTTCCATCCATGTCAATCTTTTGGTCTCCATTTTCATCCGGGTCCGTGACGAACTCGTCGCCTTCGATATAACACACCTTGTCTCCAACTCTGCGCCATGCGCGTCCGCCTTCTTCGCCTTCCTCTCCCTCGCCTTCTCCCTCACCACCCTCCCCCGGGAAGCGAGCCGTCAAGCCCTTCCCACGACCCCGTCCTCTACCGCGGCCACGACCCCTCCCCCTCGCACGTGCTGCAGGTGCACTCGGAGCAGCCCCGCGCGCGCGCCCTCTCGGTCTCCCACGAGGTCGAGCGGAAGCGCGTGCGTCACGGTCACCACCCTCTTCATCATGACCCTCATCTACACCACTCCCCTCCAAATCCCCCTCACCCTCACCTTCGCCCTCCATATCCGCATCGGTGCCCTCTACGGCAGGTTCTTCCTCATCTAAAACACCCTCGGATTCCTCCCGCTTCGTGTGGACGTCATCCTCGTCGACATCATCAGCTTCTTCGGGGTAGGAGGCCGGGGTCTGGACGACGGGCGTGTGGGACCGTCGTGTGATGATCGTGGCGCCTCCACGACCAAGACCGGGTTTGAGGATAATTTTATGACTGGAAGTGGACGTGCTGGCGCGTTTCATATGTGAATGGATGTTCGCAGGTATCAATGGCGTTTTTCGTGTGCTTTGTCGTACCCCAGTATCGTCCAGAAGGTCGTTATGCCGGGTCTAGTCAGTCACACTGTTGAACTGACCTCGGTGTACTGGTGATTGTCGCGGGCACACAAGCAACAGTTTGTTACGTAATAATAGGGATCACTCTTTTGAACTTGGCCGCGAACGCTCAACGTGTCACTACACCATGTCATCTTTCCGGGACCTCCTTGAGGGCAAAATCGTCAGTATATTGATGTGGGTATGGTGTATTGGCTTTTCTGAAACACGACAGGACTTTCATGGCCAAAAGAAAGCGGACGACATTGTTCGCATAGCACTCGTATCGAGTACTGTAAGTTGTCAATGCTTGGTCCGCTCGAGGTGCTGTGTGTTCACTTGTCCATAGATCCTTTCCTTTGTCCTCGGTTTTGCACTCCAATCGCTACGCGTATCAATGGGAGCGTTTACTCTCTCCACGGTCGCCCTTGCGTTGGTACGCGACGCGCAGCTTGCTTTAACCTGGACGCATTGATTGCTGACCGTGCGTATGTGTCTATAGGTCGTTCTTCCACCCTGGCCGGTATATAATCAACATCCTGTCAAGTGGCAACCTGCCCAACCAGTCACGTCGAAGAGCAAATGAAATTTCTTCGTCCCCTTTTATACATCAGTTTTGCGTTGGCACAGTTTGCAATGCATCAATGTCAAACTAATCACTGTAGGTTTGCGTGAATCGTTTTGAGTTGAGTTGCCTGCAAAGACAAGGCCAAAGTTACGGCACCGGGGACGACATTACACCCATCCATGTCTCTACGATGAGCAACTCACCGTACACTGTAGTCACTGGAAGACTTATAAAGAGCCGCGTATTTTACAATGGCACGGGCGCTTACTTATCAACAGAGCAGCGCATCCAAGGTAGGGCACCACTGTAATGCTGAGATCACCGAATAATGGCTACGAGTCCTCTTTGGGTTTGTAACCTGGGGGAGGATAAGGTAGGTCGTTGAATCACACGAATTGATGGATTATGATCATTCACATTTCAAGGATACAAGGTTACATTTAGCGACCCTACAGTCCCACTTCCTCCCTCGTACGAGTCCCAACAAAAGAGGGGAAGGGGCCTCATCCCTCCAGAATTCCCAAGAGGTAGGAGAGCATGCGTGCAATGTGGTGCGACCGGGCCACCTGGATGTTTTGGTGTTCAAACTTGAGCAGGCGTCCTAACTGCACGAGCTCGACTGTGGTGTGTCGTTTACTCTGTTTGAAAGGAAGACGATGAGGGACACGAACACAAGGAATGAAAGGAGACGTACTGGAACGGGCTCTCATCTTTCTGCGCTTACGTCTGAGCCTGCGAGAACGCTTTTTCTTCCACTTGTCTCTCATTCTATAAAACACGTAGTGAGTATACGCAAGCAAACTCTCTAGGAAAAGGGACGTACCTGTTAGTCTACTGAAGTGACTGAGGAAAAGAATGGGGCTCGCTCGTGGGTAATATGTTTGGGGCTTGTTGGTACTGTACAGTTGATTACGTAACTTTTCTCACGTCCTCTATGACTTCATCAGGTTTTTACTTTTCTTTTGCTTGCAATGCGGTCAGGAATTGTTCGATTAATCCGGTCGACTCGGCCGGTACCCCCATCAAATCACCTCTTTGCCTCACTTCCCCTCCGTCAGATAACCCCCCTTCGTCGCTGGTCCTCTTCGCAGGCTCCGATAGCTGACCCCTCTCGCCCGGACCTGTTCTACCACCTCCTTCCATTTCCCCGTGAGCCGGACCACTCCCAATCGATCCCAATCTATGCTCTCTCCTTCCTCCCCGCTCCGCCCCCGTCACCCGGTTCAGCGACCATCCTAGGCTGGCTCCCCGCCGTTACGGAGGCCGGAATTGAAGACGTCGATGCTGGATTGAACGACTTTGTCGAAAACCGTGCGTCCTACGCCATGCATTCACGTTCTCAACGTCTCATACTAGCACGTACCATCGCTGTTCAGCACGGTTCCGACCCCTTTTGCACGAAGCAGTTCAGCAGGCACTAGGCGAGGGTGCAGATGAGGTATGGACCAACAGCGCCATCCAGATTCAGCAGGGATGGATGCACATTCACGGTGCGTTGCAACGTCACGTGGTTAGCTGTATTGATCTCGACACCTGCGTAGATCACCGCAATGTCCCTGCCTTGGGCAGAATTGGCGATCCCGATGATATCATCGCCTCTGTACTCGTCCAAGACAGCAAGGTGCGCTCACACCTCACGCCATGCGGTATAAATGCACTCTGAGCATGCTCCATGCGTTTGATAAGATTCTACCCGATACCTACCAAGCTATGCCTTCTTACCGATTTTGCACCGCTGATGGTCCAACTCGATTGACGGAGGGCCTGGCAAAGAAGCTCAAGAACGTATTGGAAGCAGTCGCTTCGCGAGAATCGCAATGATATGAGCCCGGTGGCATCACTCACGACCCAAGTTCCACGAACGGAGGAGGGTTCAGTACCAAGCATATATGCCACCCAGCAGAATGCTCACATTTGGTTAATCTTGCGCGCAAGTGACGTTAGCGCTCTTGTTCGAACTGCTGTACCCGGGGCACCGTCCCTATTTATAATCACACACCGGTTGATCGCATCAATGTATACACCTGCAAAGTTTATCGTCGCACTCCAAACTAGCATCGTTCTTTGTGCGCATAGAGCTTACTACTATGGCTTCCCGGTGAGCTGGGGATTTACCTTGGAGGATCCTGCCGACACTTGCGGGAAAACCACGAGATAGGGAACTTGAAACTTTCGAATGCCCTGCCTTTCTACCATATGCTCATCATTCTTGCTTGCTTTTTTGTTTTCAGGGAGACCGATTTGTTTCGTTGGGCCACCCCAGCGGGTTCAGCCAACGGACCTCGGGGTGCCCTTCGTTTGGTTTCTCAGACGCCGTTGGGTGCCCCGTTGAGGTTTGTGTTCATTGACAGGAGGTGCCAGTGGTTTCGAGGGAATTTTCTCGGTAGATGCATGACGAGCAAGACGATGACTCTCATACACTCGAGACGAAAGCTACAGTGTAATAGAGCCGAAGAACCGCTTCGTGCCAGTTACCCGGATACATGTCAAGGTGTGGGGGTCGAGGGATCGGAGGAGGATCTGCCCGTGCCCACAACCAACTTGTTGACTTTCTCCATAGGTTTGTACTCGACCCAGTCGGGAATCTTCGAGGGTGGGTACCCCTGGATTTCTATTCCCAAAGGGCTTGAAGACGCCTCGCCTCGAACGGTAGACTGGACAAGCGCCCAGGAACCCCGTCCAGAGGCGTTTAAAATCTGCCGCTTTGTGTCCGAGATTCGGAGAGGCATGGACAGCCCGAAGTGAGTACATGATGGCTCCTCTTTGTGGCCCACTTGGCATTTCGCACATGAATGTATCGGAGGGACGCCCCTTTGCTCGAGTCCTAACATTGGCAGAGTCTGATGATGAGCGAGCGAGTTGTACAGGAGTACTGGTTGATGTGCACCGACAAGAGAATAACGTCTCCACCAGACTATTTCTCGTTTTCATGATACTCTTTTGCACGCACTCGGACGATGGAGAAGAAACGGAACGTAGATTCGAGCATATTGTATGATAGAGCAACAACAGTCATAACTCGTAGCACATACTAAGGGATTAACGTGATCGCCAAGTCAAGCAAGGGAAGAAAGCATACCGCCCCAAACCTCCACGACAGATTGTCATGTTCAGCGCTTAGCACTTGGCAAACAACCAAAGAGGAAGAGATTGTGTCGAATGAATGGTGAAAATTATTGAGAAGCAAAATAATGATACGAAATCACAAAAAAGAGATCAGTTGGATCCAAGGTCGTAAGATAGTCGTTAGATGTCATCAGGCAGTGGCGTGATGGTACGTGTCGATACTTTTCTGCGTACGCGAGCGTCCAAGGTCACCGGAATTTAACCACGGTATGAATCACGGGGCGAGCGAGGGCCGAACAAGCCAGGGCTTCCGCGGTCAGGAACAAGTAGAGTGGGTTCAACGGACGGTGGCGTAGGGGCCAGCGCAGGATTAGCTGCAACATGAGATATCAGTCACCAACTTAGAATATAATTCCAAACACAGCCAAACTCACGCTGCCATGTAACCCACGAACTAGCTTGTCTAGGTTCTGGGACTGGCTCGGGAGGAGGTATATCCTGCCTTTTCCGAATGCGACGGGTGCCTCGCTGTGGAACGGTGCGCCAAGCTGGGCGAGCCTGTGGCATATCCTCTGGCGGAGGTGGGACATCGGGAGGCGGTGGAGCGGGTGGAGGGCCAGCTGGTGCCATCGGCGGTTTCCTGTTGTGTTGGTGAGCGACGGCTAAGGGAAACGAGAACGGATCAACAAACCAATCAGGATCAAACTCTCCACCAGGACCGTACTTCGACTTCATCATCATCAGGTATCCAAGCTCACTGTTTGAGGTGAGTATTGAATTTTAGACATCGCTAGATGGCTACGTACTGTTGAATGTTGCGACGTTCTTCACGCAGCTTGCCGACTTCACCCAAGAGCATACGGACCTCGGTGGCAAGCGCTTTGCTGAATTCGTCTAGGTACTAATAGAGGGTGAAGGGGGGGAGAGGTTGGCATCAAAGGGGTCTAGCAAATGAAACGTACGTACACCTTGGACGTTGTAAGGGACTTGCTCGTGTGCAGTGGCGCGGACAGCATTGATAGTCTCCTCGTGTTGTCGGTTGCTGTCCCTTCTCCAATCTAAATACCCTCCAATGAGCACCGGAATTCATGGAAAACCCGAGCCACCCACTTTCTGACACAGCGTCGAGAAGCCCTCTTAGCTCGGCATTCTGTCGCTGCAGCTCGTCCATGACTTGCTCGATGCCTGTTCGCTAACTTAGCCTAGTAGCGATCGAAAGTAACCGTTCAACTTACCAGGTTTTCCCTCGTTTGCTTGTCTTTGTTCCTCCTCGCGCTGCCTAGCCGCTGCTTGCTCATCCACAAGTTGCGAAACCATGTGCATCAACCCTTGCATCTGTCCATCGCGCTCCTCCTTCCAACGTTGCTTCTCCGCCCAGTGCTCATCCATAAGTGCCCTCTTCTCTTCGCAGAGAGCCTGGTTTTGTTGAACCATATTAGTGATATCGGTCAATTGGTTGCGCAGTGCATCGTCCCGTTCTGCGGCCGCCATCCGTGCTTCGTCACCCTCTGTCATGCGCAATTGCCGCTCGTTGTCAAGTTCAACACGCGTGCGAGCGAGCTCGTCCTCAAGAGCAGCGATTTTGGCTTCCCGTTCTTCGTCGAGGAGTCGGCGTGCCTCGTCGAGACGAGCACGTTCGTGTTCGCGTTCTGCGGCTAATGCCTCTCGCTCACGTGCCATTTCTTCTCTTTCCATCCGCACGGTATCCAAAATGTCAGATGCATGTCGGGTACATGCATCCTGCGTGGCTGAATGAATCGACTCCAGAATCGAATGATGATCAGATTCACGAGGAGGACGGGGGTCGGGAGCCCGCGGAGCATTCGCAATTCTTTCTTCCAGTTCATCGAAGAGTGCATTGCCTCGCTCTCTTGTTTCCACTTCTCGACGGTCTTCATTTTCGTTAAAGATGCGGTCCCTGGCTTCTTCGTTATCACGGAACTCCCTTTCACGTCTACTCTCCGCATCCTGCGCGTCATGTGCAATGTGGGTCAGCTCACGTTCCGCATCGTCCAGTCGTTCCTGCCGTGCACGTAAAGCATTCTCAAAGTCCAAGTCATCTGGCCCAGAGTGTAATTGGGGACCCGGCGGCGGGACAGGGCGCATCGTGCTGTCCTCTTCCGCAATAGTTGAAGGTTGGGCACCACGCGAAAGCGTGCGCTGAAGAGTGTGGCGATCATCTCTCGCCGATGCAGCCGAAGGATGACGGCTGAGCCTTTCTGGTGCGTCTTCCATTGGATCATAGCGCTGGGGAACACGTTCCTCACGTTCCCTACGTTCGGAGGGCGTGTGGGGGTAATAAGGCTCGCCCGGGTGAGCTGCGGAACCAACTCAGCATGAGAGTATCATATGAAATCGCAGAAACCTACGTGTATAGGGGCCGCCGCGCAATCGGATAATAGTAGGAGTCTGGGGGTATGTAAGAGCTGGGACTGTACCTTCATGAACGCCTGGTCCTTGGGGAGTCCGGGTTCTGGATGGTGGAGCGCGATCACCAGCATCACGTTCATCGGTGTCTGGACGGGGGCCAGAGCGACCACTGGGACGGCGCTGGGCAGAGCGTTGACCTGGATCTTCTGTGGGCTCCTCCTCCCCAGGGTGATCCCTATCACCTCGCCGACGACGGTCCCTATCTTCTGGCTCCTCGTCGTATCTTTCGTGCCTCCTACGTGCAGGTTCCGGTGAGTGGTCATCCTCACGACGACGCTCCCTATCTTCTGGCTCCTCGTCGTATCTTCCGTGCCTTCTACGTGCCGGTTCCGGCGAATGGTCATCCTCACGACGACGTTCCCTGTCTTCTGGCTCCTCGTCGTATCTTCTGTGCCTCCTACGTGCGGGTTCTGGTGAGTGATCATCCTCACGACGACGCTCCCTATCTTCTGGCTCCTCGTCGTATCTTCTGCGCCTCCTACGTGCAGGTTCCGGCGAGTGGTCATCCTCACGACGACGTTCCCTGTCTTCTGGCTCCTCCTCGTATCTTCTGTGCCTCCTACGTGCGGGTTCTGGTGAGCGATCACCCTCATGACGACGCTCCCTATCTTCTGGCTCGTCGTCGTGTCTTCCGTACCTCCTACGTGCAGATTCCGGTGAGTGGTCATCCTCACGGTATCTGCCGTATCTACGATCACTAGGAGAGTACGGGCGACGGTATCGATATCTCCAAGGGTCATCATCCTCTGGGGAACGGTATCGTCCACGGCGGTCTCTATCTGGTGAGTAGGGCCGAGAATATCGATCATCGTCGGAATACCTGGGTCGGCGTGTAAGGCGGGAAGGAGAAGGCGAGGCTCCATGAGTACGACTTTCCGGACTATACCGACGTGATCCGCCAGTCGAGAGAGGAGGGAATGCACGTATGGTAGGGGATATGCGAACACGGTCATCGAATGGTGGCTCAACTACGGTTGCAGGTATTCCAACTGGACTTTGAACGACCACGACAGGCGCCCTTGTGCTTGCCCTTGAACCTGCTCGGGATGGTCCATACGGCGATTGTGGCACGGGTACAGGTGGGTGGATCACAATGGGGGTTGGCAGTATAGGCACGGCGGGTGATATACTCGGAGTCACAGCGAACCCGGGCGCATCCTGTTGTCCTGGTCGAACAAATATAGGTTCTGAACCTACGCTCGGCTGGATTATATGTCCTGGAGGGGGAACCGGGTAATCGAAGGTCGTTTGTTGAGGCGGGGGGCTGCGATCGGAAGATGGGACCGGTACAACAGCGGGTACATCGCTGAGTGGAACAGGTAGAGCTCCTGGACTGGGAGGTGGCTGGTATGTCTGCTGGCTGGGTGTCGAGCTTCCTGATTCAGGCCCGGTATACGATGGTGGAATGACTACCGTGCCGCCGCGCCCAGGCACTGGAAGGGGTGAACCCGACTCTAATGATGGTGGCGACGGTATCGCTATCTCTTCTTCATACTCGGGTTCGCCGCCAGCGTACCCAGTTGGACCCAACTGGCGATACTCATCGTACGGCGTTCCTCCGGGACGAACGGGACCTCCAGGACCCACATATTGCCCAGGTTCTGGCATTCCAATTCTCCAACCCGGGGGTGGTTCAGGAATGACAGGGGTGTGGACACCCGGCGACCGTTCGATCCCAGGCACGACCGGAACTTGGGGACCACCTTGTGGAACGAACCCGGGATACGGACCAGGGGGGATTACTGGTGGTATAGGACCTCCAGGGCCGGGAGGTAGCGGTGGAACGATGAAACCACCTGCACCCTGACCGAAACTCACAGGCTCAGGTGGAGGCCCCGCCTGGGGCTGAGGCATAGGTATACCTGCGCAAGGTCAGGTATCAATATTAAAATCATGTTCGAGGTATTGGCGCCAACCTGGTCCCGCGCCAACACCCAAGCGGCCCAAATCGGCCCTCAGTTGATCAACACGAGCAGTGACAGCCCGCAACTCGGCTTGCCGATCTTGCACATCTCTTGCGAGCCAGTCATTGAGGCCACTCATGTACCTCATCAATTCACGCTGCTGATCTACTGTTGCGAGTTGTGCGAGCCGGTGTTCCTATCGTTAACATTGTCATTGCTGCCTGAGAATGTTTATAAGGGATGCTCACTCGCAGAATCGCCATCAACGTGTCAAATAGGGGTAGTTGAACGACCGTCTGAAGATTTGTCAATCTGATGCTGCGCGAGACATCCGGCATCACTCACTGGACCTGGTGGCATTGGGACATAAGCTGGACCTTGCGTCTGGTCACCTCGTTGTCGGGGTCGACCATCTATTACAGGAGGAGGTGGCACCACACCCCCCTGAAGAACACAAGATAACTTAGCCCCATTGGGTTGTAACTGGCAGTAGATCATACCTCAGGTCGGCGTCGGTACCAACTGAAGGATCCACCAGTGGGGTCTTCTCCTTCTAGGTTTGGCGGGGCGGTGGGAGGGCGATCATACAAGTTTGGCTAAAGTCGAAGTCAGACCAAGTTGCAAGGAGGCAGGTAAGAATACATGCCAGGGGAGGGCCAGGGGGGCGTACCCTTGGCCTCCGTTCTTCTGCTTGGGATGGAGGGGCATCATGAGTGACATGCATAGGTCCAGGTGTACGATCGCGGTCTGGACGAATAATAGACGGTGTGTCGTGAGAGGCTGGTCGCCTGGTCCCTGGCCGTCTTCCGGGATCTTGAAGAGGCTCTCTAGGTCGTCGAGGTGGTCGAATTGGCGCATGTAACCCTTCTGGGGACCAGATTGATTGTCGCGGGAACGGAGGTGCTGTCTCTGGCCTTAGCACCGGACTCGTGCTCCTCGACCGAGATGGCCTCGGAGCAGGCTGGTAGACAAATGGAATCAGCTGGGGTGGTGGCTGGATATCCGAAGGAAACGGTGCAGGTGGTACATTCAGTAACTCCATCAATTGTTCATCCAATGAAGGACCAGCTTGGCGGGGTGCAGGCATGTGAATGGGAAGGCGGCCCCGTCCCCCCACTCGGAGCATTTCCCTCCAACGAGAACTCAAGCTATCTGCATCAGCTTGGGAATCCTCTGACTCCGTGACAGAACCGTCTTCCCTGCGTACTCGCGTCGTGTCGACGGTCTCCCTTTCCTCTACAGCGATCGTTTGCTGTCGTCGCTGAGCTGTGGCCTGCCGGGCGTCGATTAACGTCTGAATGAGAGTCTCGATATGGTGTAACCGGTCAAAAATTTCCGTATTATCCTGCGGTGCAGGTCTAGACAGCCGAAGCTCATCCAACATTTCGTTGGTTGAGGTCTGTCCTTCCCAGAGCGCCGTCGTCTGTTCCCGTACTTGCGTCAACATGTCTCGGATAGCGGTCAGCGTAATCCCTTCTACTGGCCGGGCTGTTTCACCAGAGTCCGCAGATTCTGTAGAAGGCGTCGGGGACGAAGGGGGAGGAGTGGGGGAAGATGATAATGAGGTGAGAGAAAGTGTTGGCGGCGGCGATGACTCAGAAGACGAGATGATTGAAGGGGTAAGATCAGACGAAGGCGACGACAATTCCGATGACCAGGCGGGGGAATGGGGAGGCATCAAAAGGCTATAGTCGTCCGAGTGATGGGAAGACAAGAAAGACACCGAAGAACTCGTTGAGCAGATTGAAGGAGCCCTGACAGGAGGTGGTGTGATTGGGATTGGAACCAAACCTGGCCGCGATCGAGGTCCAGCTGGCGCAGCCCTGGACTCCGAGATGACAGTCATGGCGCCGACAGCCTGGTCCCTACGGTCGGAAATGACACTAACGGCACCGACAGACTGGTCCCTACGGGGAACAGCGGGAGGCTCTGGCCGTTCGGCGACGACAACCCTCTCGGTCGCAACCAAGCGGGTGCGTACATATTCCGATAGATCATACAGTTCATCCCGAATTATTCGTACGTTTTCGGAGATTTCGTGATTCTCCTGACCCCTGAAACGATCCAATTCGTGGATATGGTGGAGTAGCCGGTCAATCTCATGCGTTATGACCTCAGTGCGCTCGGTTTGTGTATGCGTTGGTTCTGTCTCCAGTTCGGAGTGGATGGAGGGCTTGTTAGTCTGCGGGGTACTGAGACTGACACTGGGGGAAGGCGCAGGTGAATGGACAGGTGAATAAATAGGAGCAGGGGATTCAGGAAGCGGCACCATCGCTGGATGAGGGTACTACGAGGAATGAGAACACAGAACATACAGACTGCATGAGGTACTCACATAATGCACTGAGCTTATGCTTGAGCTACGAAGACTTGACAAGAGAGAGGGTTCCGTTGATACCTCAGAAGGAGCCGGAACATCAGCCAGTGACACAACATCATCCTCCGCCAGACTGATTGCAGTCGAAAGACTAGAAACACTGGACACCGTGGATGGAGTGCGAGACAAAGATGAAGATGCCGTAGACGTGATCGAGAGAGGGGTCGGGCCGCTAGAAGGTGAGGAAACGGACTGGGTAATCAGAGCGGGCGGCCGCGGCGGTGGAGGTGCTGATACTATTGAAGTGGTGATTGTTTCTGTCACGGCCGTCAAGCTTCCGAAACTGGACAACGGAGATACACTAGGACGCATAAATGACGTTTCGAAAGAGATATCACGTCCATCTTGAAATTGGAGCGACTGCGTGAGAGGCGTCGGCTGAAGCTGTGACGATTCATACGAATCGTCAGTCTCCGAGGCCCACTGGGACGGATGGATGGAAGGGGAGGACTCCGTGGTCGCCAATGGGGCTGGGGATGGGAGGCCCTCTTCGCTCACAGGGACGTCGCTCATAACGAACTCGGAAGACTCGGTACTGGGTACTGTTGGCATCCGAGACGACCCATCTTCGGAGCTCGACTCGACAGTCGGAGGTAGAGAGATCGAGAGCTCACCGGAGCTCACTATCGATGACAATGGGGAGACAACCGTTACCTCGAGGCGCTCTGACTCGAGGTCTCGACTAGCGCTCGATATTGCGGGGCTGACCTCCGAGGGAGGAAGCGGTACAGACTCGGGGATGATGTCTGGAAGGATATCCGACTCCGGGGATTGAAGCGAAAGAACGTCCGTAGGTGTCTTAGGAGGAGGTGTTGGTGCCCTCTCGACGGGGAAATCAACGACCAACGAACGCGGCGTGCTCGCCTCGGAAGGGATCGTCTTGCATACAGACGCGGTCTCGTAATGAGTTTCTGATGGCTCCGTACGTTCACATTCGCAGAGCGCTGCCGTGACAAATTCTGTTTCTGTCTCTGTCTTGCACTTCTCCACAGTCACATATTCGGATGAGACATCTGAAGGACAGCGATCCGCCGTGTGGAACTCGGTGGAGGCCTCGGTCTTGCACTGTTCCACGGTCGCATAGTCGGTCTCGGAAGGAATTGAAGGCAATGACTTGAACGATGCAGTCGAAGGGGAATTGGCAGTTTCGTACCCTTCGCTACCCGAGCCGTCGGGGAGCTCGAGAGCAGACAGGGCTGCAGTGGAAGGAGCAGGAGTCGGAGTAGTGGAACGGCTTCTTGTCCAGGTGCTTAACGTGGAGCGACTCTGTGAGGCTGTGTAACCCGAAGCCGCGTTCTCCTTGTCGTATAAGTGACCCCTGCTGTAGCGCCTCCTCCGAATTCCCGGACTCCTGGACAAGGAGGATGGTGAAGTTGACGTGTAGCTGCTGTAAGTGTATGACCCATCATGCGAGTCACCTAGGTAGGAATTCGACTCAGTACGCCGGTAGGAAAGCGTCGAAGGCACGATTTGTGTATTGGAGCCACCGGACGTCAACTCGAAGGCCGTCTCGTCAGTGACAATACCAGTCGTGGTCCGGCGTACGTCGGATGATGAAGTGGAAGAATCTGACATAGTATAGAATGAGTTCGTGGTTGTGCGAGGCTCGCTCGACGACGTTCTCGAACCAGCGGAGAAGAAATTATCGTCTGAGATGTCAGACAAGGGGCGCGTCTTAGTTTTACCGCTGGGGGGCGGGGTGACGCGCACTTCACCACCAAGCCTAGGACCGCTGGATACAGTCACCGGCGACCCATCACCCAAAATGAGACCACCGACAAGACTTAAACCGAACCCAAGGCCAGGCTTCGCATTCCTCGCTCGACTGACTGCGGAGGCGAACTCCTCGTCAAGATCGGTAAGCGAGCTTGTGCGACGGAGGGAACTGCTTCGACTGGGCGCGATGACACGTGGATCACCAGGATAGAGGTATGACTGGTTAGACACGGCTGCATCATCCGTGGTACGTGTGTGGTGCGGAGGGAACGACGGAGCACGTGACAGCGATCCGGTGCTCGAAGAGTCTGAGAATGTATGCAGGTCCGACAGGCTGGGAATTGTGTGCAGAGGCGGGACAAATACAGTCGACGCTGAACCAGAACCAGAACCAGCGCCAGAAACGCTGGTGGTACTCGTCATGGTGCGGATTGTTCCGATCGAGCCCGTAGGAGAGCCAGGCTCTGAACGGCTCGGCAACGTAACAGAGCGATCCAACGCTTCCCTGCCAGAGATCATCAACAAAATGAGACTTGCAGAAGTTAAAAACATAGCGTACCAGATGGCGCTAACCCAACGGACCCTCTCCCTTGCGCTTTCTGCAGCCAACCGTTCGACGCCATCACTGTACAGAAGCTGGAAAGGGCATAATAACTCCATCAAAGGAGGGCAGTCACCCCCAGCAATTTGAGCGCTCGCGGCGATGGTCCCGACATCTTCTTTCGCGCTGGGGTGGCTCGGGGAGGGCACAGAGCGCACTTCGGTACAATTGATTAAATCCAACGTTACGACGCCTCTGCCCCCGCCGCGAGCAATCCAAGAGAGTAGCAACATGTGCGGGTACAGCAACGCTTCGCAACGTTGCCAGCGATACGGAGGTCCAGAATGCACATTTAGGAACCACAAATCACCGATACGGAGCGGCTAGAGTTAGGGTTAGCGCTAACGAAATGAAAAAAATGCTAGCACAAACCTCTCGACTGTCCCGTGCGTAGGCACCCAACTCGGTCATATCAAAGGGCGGGGGGATCATGCTACTGTTGACGCTCTTTGGGGTCGTCGGTGGATTATGACCGTTACCAGAATTCTCGGAAGTGGGTTGCTGGCCCCTCTCAGCCCGTGAGGCACGTCTACGGAGGCCAAAGCGACCCTCAGACTTTACTACTACGGAAACGGATGACTCAGTGGACGAGTGTGTGGTTTTTCCCGAAGCTGGTGTGCGCTCTTTCCAAGCTTCGACGATATTGCGAACCGACGTGAGGGGAGAACGGGAAGATGTTTGTGGTCGGCGTAAGGGCGAAACTGTCGGCGAAACACCAGACGAGGTCGCGCTCCTTGCTTCTGCGAAGGTGTTGGAAAAGGTGCTCGCGAAATCACTTGGGCTTAGCTGCGTGCCACTCCTGCTAAACGTCGCCGCTGGCCCTCTAGTGGGTGGTGCCAAAAGAGACGAGGACGACAAAGCATCTGAGGCAGAAGACGCAGAAGAAATGGTCGAACCAGCCTTGCTCTTCGCCGGGGACGAGGGGCGGGAACCATAGCCGGAAGACGTCCCAAAGCCGGTTGTCGTATACCCATAACCGGTCGTGCTGCTCATGTACGGAGTAGACTGGCTGTGCGGGAAGAATGGGCTGTGGACACGATTGCCCGGCATCGACGACGTACGAGAATGACCGACTGAAGTATCGGAAGGTGTCGCTCGATCTTCGAAAAAAGCGATGAGGTCGCCAGTTCTTCTTCCGACTGGCCTGTCGGAGGTCAAATCTGTCACAGATCGACTGTGAAAATGACTAGGGGAAGCGGTACTGATATGATGGGCGGAAAGCAGGGGGGCTTCAGGAGTCGGGTTCGCGGGTCGAGCGCCATCTCGCAGATAGGATATAGGACGTGAAGGGATATTCTCTGTGCGTTCTGAGATCGTGCTCAAGCGGTTCCCTTCGCGGTTATAAATGGAATATGTATCAAGGCTGGTTGAATATGATGGGGTTGTCCCGGTGTAGGACGACGGTCCGGAGCCACGCGACCACTCAGTGAGCATGTCCTCGGTACTGTCGAGTTCGTTGTCAAGGTCATTCAATGTTGCCTCTACCTCGGCCGTTTCTTCCACGGAGTTTTCTTCGCTGTACGAATCGTACGAAACGCCAGACCTGGTCGGCGAGACATTGACGCGTCGCATGCGCCGATCCGATGTAGCATCCTCGCTGTCTGAGGAAGCAAGTGGTGTGTCTGGAGTGGCTCATCGCATCAAATGAGTACAGCATAACAACAACACGCACCAGAGCTCGTGTAGGAGTATCTTGATGGAGAGAACATGGACTGTGAGTGAGTAAAAGAGGAAAAAGTTGCGGTCCCAAAAGGGGGGGACCTAGGGTCAGCACTGGAACTGTAACTAGACATGGTCAGTACATTGCCAAGGGGTATACCAACAGATAGCTGTAGAGGTCAGGAAGGAAACTCAACCAACAGCAGTTTAGGGTAGACTCCCTCGCGGTCGCGTCAAGTCACGTGATCGTCCCTCACCACTTAGGTAACCCACTCCCATTCCCTCTCTTCGCCGAGCGACACAACGACAAACACCACACCAGCATTCAAATATTCATGGCCGACGATATGGATGTTGACCCGCCCGCAACGGGATCCGGAAAGAACGCAAAGGATGACGGAAAGGACAAGAAGAGATTCGAGGTCAAAAAGGTACTCATACCATCACTCCTTATCATCTCCCTCTGAGATCCTTGTCTAGTGGAATGCTGTAGCGCTGTGGGCTTGGGGTGCGCATGTTCACCAGCGTCTCGCTGGATAAGCCTCACACAGACACAGACATCGTGGTCGACAATTGCGCCATCTGCCGCAACCATATCATGGACCTTTGTGCGTGCTTTCTCGCCGCATCCTAGATCTAACCCCTTGTCCCTCGTCAGGCATCGATTGTCAGGCAAACCAAGTATCCGCATCAACAGACGAATGCAACGCCGCTTGGGGAATATGTAACGTGCGCACTTTCCTCCCACCACCTTCTCCGGGAGCTGACCCAGCCCCAGCACGCCTTCCACTTCCACTGTATCTCGCGGTGGCTTAAGACAAGGAACGTCTGCCCATTGGATAACCGCGAATGGGAGTTACAAAAGTGGGCTCCATTCTCAAAAGATCCGCTTTTTGACACCTAACCTTCGATGTCTGTTTTTCGCAGATATGGTCGCTGATTCGTTTTCACCGTCTTCTCCCGGAAACTGTATCATAGATGTCTGCCATCCGTTCAAGTGTACCAATTCTTCGCGCCGTATCCATTATACCTGATGAGTGGCCTTCTCGAGCTCTCTCTCGTCAACTGTGAGCCGAAGTTGTTCTGTAACCTTCCCACCGGACGGAATGAGACGGACAACTAATCTAGTTATTGGTTATATTGTGTAACGATGCATCACCTACATGTGAAGAATCGTTACGAATGATCCGAAAGCTTCTTCGTGTGCATGGTCCCACAAGTGCTAGTGAGAGACGAGAGGGAGAAGATGTGGCACATCGACAAAATGCCCTTCATATCCGCAAACCATTCTCTAGCGGCCAGGAGTGTACCGACAACATCCGTTTGAGCTCTTCTCGTAGTACCTGATCTTGAAGAGGAAATTTTGGCCATGACTTTTCCCATCTTTCCTTGGGTAGCAAGCTCCAATTTGGCGACGGCGTCGGTAAAATATGAGAGAAGTCTTTCACATCAAAATGCTTGCTATCCTATGGTTACGGACCCCATGTCAAGGTCCCCAATTAGAAGATGGGAAACGGACGGCTAACCTGAAGGGACCCCCCACGAACAAGACTACTTGGATAGATTGCAAATCGAATACCCGAGCAGTGCTCGATGATCGGGTCTGATACACTTTCAAGATACACATCAACTGCCGTCGAATTGTGCATGCGGAACTAGGAGAGCAACGGTCAATCGGAAGTAACGAGAAACGAGAAACATCGTTTATTTTACCTGATGACAGCCAATTACAATCACGCATTCCGACAGATCGTGAAGAATGATACTGCCGGCGATCTGTGGTAACAAAATGACGGATCTAGAAACCCGCTGTACGTGGAGCGCAGTAATCTTTCTGTGATCGTCGTCGCTGGCGAGCAAATTCACAATGCAGTTGTCAACATCGGATATCGAAACTTCTGCTGAGGGGTTAGGAGAGTGAATATCGAGGATGGTCAAGTAGCGATGAGAGAACGCGGCCAAGGTCTTCGCAGGCTCGATCAAGGTTGACTGTGACTTTGTGAGAGGAGGCCCGGCGACCGATCCATGTTCACTTGACGGCTTCGTTTTCGTGGCCTTTCGCTTGAACGAAAACCTTGGCGCGCTAGCTGAAGCCCCGCGAAGCTCTTCAATAGTTTTCTCTAGCGTCTTGAGTTGCTGTTTGATAAAATGACTAGAAGACCTTCCGTCAAGATAGCGCACGACGTACGAGTTCGCACTGCCTCTGATCATAACTCGGCAGACTCCCAGTCGCATCACCGAGGCTTTTAGTCAAACGTGAGAGATCCGATGCTACAGCCTGCATCGTGGCTGGAGGAACATCAAGGCCGCTTTTCAGTGCATCCAGTCGGGATGCCAGCTCTGCGGACTCCTGCGTTAGATTGCAACGGAAGTTGTAGTCGGGGGAAGAGCACACCAGAGACGGTCGCGCTGAAATCCACGTAGAATTTCTGTGCGAAAGTCCATTTGTGTTCAGAGCCAGACATCGCTAACAAGGGCGACGATGACGAGCGGTATGAAAGAGCTTTTGGACGTCACTATCACCTACTCACCGAGGACCGAGGACCGGTAACCCGAATGATTGAGCTTCAGCCTTGTAAGGATGATGGCAGTAGTGACACGGTACTATTACTTGCGGTTCTAACAAGTTACTGCTAACCAAGTTCAACTAGAATCCTACTACTAATTACTATTGAGGCACTGCCCTTGCGCCAATGGTTCAATAATAGAAGGCTACAGTACTCGCCCGCTTCTCCCAGCCCACCTTGTCACAATGGCCGAGGCCGACGCTGGTATTGCTGCCTGCTGTGGTTGGCGACTATTCATTCATCCAAGCCCTAATCATAACTAAGATACCTTTTTTGAGGTCTCTGCGGCATCTGCGCCTACTCGGCTCTTGCAAGTTGGTGTATCATTCGTGAGTTCGGACTTCCACTGCCCAATGTCGCGACTCGTTGACACTGAATTTGTCACATTCATGCAGATCCTTTTGGTGCTGATGTGCGCTGCTGCGGTGGCCCACGAGGGTGTTGCGGTAGTTGCTGCGACTCTTCATTCAACGAGGACGACTTTGACGAACGGATGAAGAAGGAACAACCAAGGAATGGTGCCAATGCAGAACCTGTCGGCTCTCAACCTGTACCATCGCATGGCATGCCTCAAGTTACAAGCGATCCAAAACCCACCAATGTGGAGGCTTGACGACTTGTGGGTATACCTGTCCGACTTCGCATTCACTCACCTACGAATTTCGATTAGATACATAGTTCTTCGATCTCGATATGTACACGTTTTTGTTCTTGAACATAGGTGAAAAGTGATCAACTCTCGGAAATAGGAGTACCGATACTGCTGTGCTACATGTGTGGGTGTCACAAGGTTATGCAACACAAATTTACTCAGCGATACAGAGCATCTACCATGAGTCAAAATACCACGAGTATGACACGATGCACGGGATTCGAGCGGCGAAGCTATACTTCGGAAGTCAGGGCCGTTTAGCACTCATTGGAGGTTTCCGACAACCCTCCATCTCACCGTGTTTGCTTGCCAGACTCACCTCTAACGTTTCCGACGGGACTCGATGAGTCAGAGCCTGCAAGAATTCTGCGCATCGTCTGTGGAATTGCTGTGAGACTGTGGAGCCTCCTGTCCAATGACCGTCTTCCATAATGACCATTCTTCGTCAGGTCTTGTCATTGCTTCAACAACCAACTCATTGTGCAGTCTGCGTTCGTCCTCAAAACCTCGCGTATTGCGTACTTCTAATTCCGCCAATGGGACTATCCCCACCACCAATAGGCCCTTTTGGATTTCATAGAACATGTTTCAGCGACCAAGGATACTGTGGTTGTTGCCGCAGGGATTCATTCGACGAGGAGCACTTTGATAAGCAAATGCAGAGGGAAATGGGACGCACCAGGGACAAAACGGTTTACACGTTCGTCAAGCCCGTGGAGACAGAACCAGGGTCTACAGGTAGCATGGCCGTGGACGGATCGTCCAGACGGACGCCCGAACCTGAGTATGATGTCGACCGCGATGACCATGCTAAAATCGGTGGGCCGCCGTGATGGACAAGTGTAAGTCTCTTCGCGCTGCCGTTTATCTTAGAAATCAAGTTTCACGAGTAATGGATGTATTCATTTAGAAGACATTACCTGGGCAATGTGGATTCGACATTGAGCAACTCGGACTTATGATCCTTGCAGATGGCGAACATTGGCTTTTTATATCCCAATGGTAGTCGTGATGGACGAGGCCAGAGGATTAAGCGGATTGAATCCATTACTAGTATTGGGCTTGGACGGTCGAACCTTCACCAATCATTCAAGTGCTTCGGAAGGTTGACAATTTTCTGAAAGGCACACCCAAAGATGCGCTTAATTGGTGAGAGTTCATCACCCATGTCAATCTGCTTATCGCGAAATCTGAAAATGATCTTCTTGGTGCACTGCATATTAGATGTTCCACAGAATGGTCCCTGCCTCGAGTGCCTTGCGACAGAATGCGGGTAACAACGGACGGTACAAGTGCTGGCGCTGGTGGGAACACTGGCGATACAATCGACTTTATGCCAGCACAACCTACATCACCTGATATAATGACAATGTGACGAGATCAACACCTAGCACGGAGCAAAGCACACCGCCTTTAAACTTGAAATAAACCGTCCAAAACTTATTGTCTAATTTACCCAAAATTGGATTTATCTGAAATTTCGCAATAAAGTGAGCAGAACCTGTGAGGACTTCTGGAACCTCGGAGTAAATTTGTAATTTATTTTAGGTTTGGCCTCACATTTAGGTTGGTCCCAAACATTTGATCCTGACCACGGTATAGGTGTTTCCATTTCCCGAGTTGGTTTCAGGGATTTTGCATCCATAACTCATCCCATAGTTTTTACGAGTGATGTACTACGCACAGTTACAATATGTTTGAGGCGGTTGTGAGGAAGGCGAAACTCAGAACCCAATGGTCGGCTTTGTTGGACCTCCCCTACTTAGGTGTGCGGCGGCGATCTTAGTCCGAGGTTTAGCCGCAGCAACTCCCACTAATTCGGCCGAGCTTTACTCATGCGATGTTTGTCATGGACCTAAACATGATTTGGAAATGCAGCAGTGCAGGCTCGTTTATCACTGCTGGACCAATCGTGTCGATCTACACCATTAGCTTTCCTCGACTATGAGCCTCAGCAAGGAGAGAAAGCGCACCAGGGGCGAAGTTGCTTGCGCGGAATGTCGTAGGTACGCTCTACTGGCAACTCTTTCCGGACATGACACTGTAATCCCACTTCAACTTTGGTAGGTCGAAAGCTCGATGTGACAAGCGAGGTACTATCCGAACCATAGTGGTCAGTTAGCTAGTCTGTCAAGTTGCTGATTTCGCTGTGTAGTGCCCTGCTCGACATGCATCAAGAGAGGATGTGATATATTGTGCCCCAACGGTGCGTCTTTGGGATGCAGGGTAATTTCTACCATCAACCTCACGACCTTTCACTAGGCACGATTCCACCCGGGGAAGGTAGTCGGTGCGTCTTCATGCTGTGAAACGGGAGTATTATTATTCACCTTTTTTCGTCTGGCAGCTTCGTTAGCACCGCTGAGGAATTCCTTCGTCGAAAAATCGTCAAGATGGAAGAGCGCATGCATTCGCTCGAAGACGCTTTATTTATCATCCAAGGCTCTACGTCGTGTAAGCCACACCCACTACTGAGCGAACAATGGCCAAACAAAGAGGTGGAACGGACGCCCGAAGTCGAGCAGGCCCCGGTCATGGGCAATGAGTTCGCAAAGTATGGTCTCGCTGATGTTCTCGGTTCTCTGTACGTCAACGAGAATCCACCATCTGACCTAGCACTTTTCGGAGGAGATTCCGGTAGTTCAGAGGTATGGATCTGAAATTCAATACTTCGATTCGAGTGTCTCATCTAGAGCTTCTATGTTGTCCAGAGTCTTCTACTTGTGGGTACTTGTGCCCGACCCCGTATCTTTGTGTCTTGACCTTTGCATTGGCAGCAAGCAAAAGCGTTTGTGGCGGAATCCTCTTCTCTAGCCAACTATGCAGAGGAGGTCGATTCCTCCCACCTCCCCTCAGAAATCAACATATTCTATCAGGCGTTTCCTTTTACACCACCCGGAATCCCGACAGAGCCCGTGCAATATTTGATAGAATCCTATCTTCCACCACTCCCTCGCGCAACGGCTTTGTTTGAGACTTTTTTGCAGTCCATGTCCTGGATGTTCAGCATAGTATCGCGGAGACACGTCCAGGGTGAATTGATCCCTGCGGTCTATGGACATGCAAGCGGGCAGGCCCCAACACAACCGAGGTCATATGGGCCACACGATATCGCTCTTCTTTACATCGTTTTTGCAATTGGGGCGCTCGTGGATCCCTCACTTCCACCATACAATGTAGAGGGTCAGCACTATCATATACTGTCCCGAGCTGCCATGTGCTTGCAACCGGTCTTCATGCAGCGCTCTGTGGTAACAGTCAAGACGTTGAATCTAATGAGTATATACAACGGCATGTGTGGCATCGAAAGCAAGCTAGAGAATTCGTTGTCTTTGATGAACCTCGCTGCCCAGGTTGCCCTCCAGGTACGGCTCCTCCACCGTCACATATTTGAGACTCAGAGAGGCACCAGACAGGCTTTCGTGCGCTATGGTTTATCGTTACTCACCTGAACGGAAGACTGAGTGTGCCTTATAGATAAAGATCCATCAATATGGGGAATCATGGGCAGGGAAGCATATGATCGACGGACGTACTTTTGGTGTGTAAGCATTCTGACAAGATTAACTTCCTCATTCATGGAAATATCAGGAGTCTTCTGAACGGAACATTGTGGCAAGTAGGTGGTGTATACTACCGCCGCATTAATCTGCACTGAAGGGGTGATCTCTTAGAGCCTGGTTGCTGGCCGACCGCCAGTAATTATGCCTTCCTTAATCGACTGTTACATGCCAACCGAGGAAGAAGAAGATATGTACCAATCGGGTGAGGTACCGTTAGGCTGTAAGTGCATTTTTCCCCCTGTCCCCAAGACCATTGTATCAATTCGCCTGCAAAGTCGGAATCTGGAGCTTTAGCTTTACCATCGAATGCTTGGTTCCTGTCGTGGAGGCTACTCAGGGTGCACGTCCTCCTAGTTACGATGCTATTCTCGCACTGGATAGCAAGATTCGCGAATTTTCGGTGCCGCAGGCATCAAGTAACAGACAAATCTCAGGGCAAATGCAAACCTTCGTGAGAAATCAGCTACGAGAGCTCGGTGAGTCGATTCCTTTGTGTTTCCCTGCTGGAAGAAAGCTAACAGTCTTGAAACAGCATTGCTCTTCCTGCATCGAGGTTTTTTTGTACAAGCTTTGGCGGATTTCCCTTACGATCCGTTGAGAAGTCCCCTTCGTCAATCCTTTCTGACTGCCTATCAAAGCGCAATTGGGGTTCTCGATGCAACTAGGAGGCAGTTTGCGCGTCAGCCGATGCTGTGCGCTCGTGTGTGGCGCCTTTGGTCGTTCGCGTTCTCAGCTGCGGTTCGTGGGGTACTGTCATAACCCAAGTATTCGCTTTCTGATCCCCATTCGTGCATAGATCACCGTTGCCACCGTTTCTATAACGCGTTTGTCGATAAAGCTCGAACCAGAACCGTTCGAACAACTCAATCTTGCATGCATGCTCTTCCGTGATGCAGCACGCGCGAGCGTCCGAGCACAAAAGGCCTTGGTACGTACCTACATCTTCCCGGAAATCCGCTGTAGTTGACAGGCTTTGCTAGCCTATCCTATTGCGTCTGCGTCAAGAAGCAACGGAGATTCGACTCGAAACTCTACAGTGCCAGTCTGGAAAGGTAGACAGCCCACCAGAAAGCCACTATCACTGGAGAGCACATGATGGTCACGGAACATTCGCGGACTCGTCATGGCTCCCCACTCATCATCGAACCCCAAACATGTCTCATTCGGGAGCTCCCTCAGCACCATCCAGCAAGTACATGCAAGCCCTTCCGGTGCCTGTTATACATCCGCCACTTGCAAAAATCGGTGAACCCGAGAAACAACCGTACGTGGGTGCGGTTAGAGTGCCCCCTGAATGGCAGGGTCTTTATCGCGAAATACCATCGACCAGCCTTGGGTCGCATGGATTACCTGGTGCGCTCCACGCTAGTCATCCTCCTGCATAAGAGGTCGCATTGGAAGACTAGTGGACGTTTTTTACGTACGGCCGCGCTGGAACGCACTTGCACTCTCATCCACCCTGACACGCGTTTACACTCTGTACCACTTTTGGGCATAAGCAAATGGAGATTTTATCAGGATTCCTGGCCACGACCAGGCGCCACTTTTTTGTGTAGTACAAATCCGCCAGCTGCAGGCGGGCCCGACCGTGTTTCTATTTTTCCGCGGGGCAGCTGCTTACTCTTTCTCCAAGTTACTAACTAATGTTAATGAGGGGGTCGCCTCCTCAAAATTCTTCCACGATCGTCGGCCAACTCTCAAAGTCCACTCGAAAGGCACAAGCCATGACTCGTCGATACGTTGCATTGACGTGATGGAGCTACGAGGACTTACCAAATTCACTAGTGACGTACGTCAAACCACAATCGTACTAGGTGTGTACAATTATCAATTCGGTTATGGTGGACATTACTATTCGCAAGGCATCCGACCATCGGACATGTACTTGCGGAACCTAGCCGAAATCGCAGATTGGTTGCCATACTACTATGGAATGATCGGATCGAAACGGCTGGGTGAAAAAGTCCGTGGTTCGCTCGTACGACATACGGTCAGCAAGTTTGTATCATTCAGCGGCGTTTCTCCCCACACAGGTTCCGGCATGGATGTTGCACGATCGCCGGTTTATGAGCGGGATCTTGTTTTGGTCTCTGGCGACGCTGCGCGATGGGGAACACTTTCCTTCTCGAATACTACGTTGCACTCTCCGAACATAACCCAAGTTGGCGGTGAAGTCGGCGGTTCGTCGCCTCAGAACTAGGGGTCGCTCTAAGAACCGACTCGTTATCTTATAAATTCAATCAGTGTCCTTATCACGGCTAGACGCGGACTTCACTGACAATGCTGAGCCCCACTTTTCAAGGATGCCCGAGCGTCGGCTTCAATCTAGTGGCGTGACGGGTCCCACAGTGAATGTAAAGTATGCTACTCTTCTGGGAAACCACTCATGCTCTGACATGATCGCCTAGTACTTGCCGAACCTCTTGGTGGCGGTCAACGCTTGACACGCGTGTTTTTTTTTTTTGGCTTCGAGGGTACATGCTTTACCATTTAAGTTAGCTAAATATCTATCGACAAGGAGGCCGGCAGTGGACAAGTTGTCAACCCTATTACCCCGAATGCGTAAATGGTTCCCTAGCATGATGTATGTCGGCTGAAGGATCTTAACCGGAGACGCTGGTGGCACTGGACCGGACTCTCAGATCTGAATTGTCTCAAAG
Organism: Boletus eberwhitei; assembly: GCA_038090915.1. Taxonomy (NCBI): domain Eukaryota; kingdom Fungi; phylum Basidiomycota; class Agaricomycetes; order Boletales; family Boletaceae; genus Boletus; species Boletus eberwhitei. Next base: position 26,557 of record JBBPNO010000106.1, read on the forward strand.
TCAATGCGCGCCAAGGAACTGTAAGCACGACCTTGTATTCCTTGAAGTTGACTCAAATGTATCATGTCATCAAATCCATGTACTCCTCTATCTCCACGGACTCAGAGGTGACTCGTTCCGACATCTGAAACAATACTGATATACCAACCTTTGTCCCAGGTTACGTCCGTGGAAACCCGAGGAACTGGTCATTTGATAGTTGGATCCACCAGAGTCCCAACGTCGTCGTCGTGTCCATGTACTCCCGCTTCGTTTCCTTTGGCTTCCTTGCGACACCAAAGTTCGCGGATCCAATGTATGGTGACTTCAATACTGGAATCAAGGCCCAAAATGCAAGCGCTCAGATGGGTTAACCAATACATCAGCGACTTCGGTGGTGGCCTAAAACCGTTTGAGGACCAACAGCCATAGTCCAGGAGGCGCCTCTGCCAAACTGCGCATGGTCCGAGTCGCCAATCAAAGATCCCATGGCGCTATTGCGCAGAGCGTCCTCAGGATTCCAGTGCCACTCCTGACGTTACAGCTTGTTCGTATGAGCGCTTGCTCAGATGCTGTTTCTTAGCGCTTCGCCACTTATAGGCGCTCGTCAGCCACACTTTGAATTTTATTCTTCATGCGCTGAGTGCGGCATGGCAAGGGTCCGATAGGCGAACAAATGGCATATCTACGAAATGCGAATGTCAGCACTCTGCTGGCTAGAGCACAGGATGTCGCCGCCCAGGGGAAATCGTGAGTGACCCATGGCAAGAGCATGAGACCGTCGGTGCTCACATCCCGGGGATAGCGGACTCTACGATTCCTTCCATCTATCATGACGGTGTCTTGTTCCCTGGATACATTGCACTACTACAGCAGTTCCATTTGTGTTGAACCGCAGATGCTTCTGCTGATCGTAGGGTAAGCATAAGTGGTTCCTGTATTTTATCCGTACCTTGACGCGACATACAGCTCTACCTCCAACGAGGCCCTTTCTGGATGAACTAACATTTCTGTAGTCATTTCCTGCGCTCCATGAAACGGACTTACAGGCATTCTTGGCATTGTACACCTTGACTGATCATGACTCACCTAGTCAGCGGTTCCAGAGGGCGACCGAAGAGCTTGATGTGATCTCCGGCGCAAGCCTTATAGAATCACACGCACTCACACTCTACACCGTACCCGTCAGCGTGAGGCGATGGCCGGTCCCGCCTTGCTATTTTCAGACACGTGAACGTACCGATATAATCCTCCCAATCCAACAGGTAACGCAGTAGAGCTTGCGGCGGAGAACTGGACGGTGTTTGATGTGGCACAAACACAGGGTGGATGTTTGATAACCGCCTGCCGAGCGGACGCGCAAGCTACCCCACCGTTTGATATGACTCGGTCACTGCCCGTCGTCCCTAGACTCGATGACACAGGCGGAGAACGTTCAGTCCGCAAACATCGGTCGATCTTGCACGTTCACGTCCCAGTCGGAGATGGTTGCGTACCGACTCTGGTGTGCGCTAGGCTGGAATCCCGAACACATATAGACTCGACATGTCGCCCACACAGTGGGAACAATATACGCCACCCAACAAAACTCCGAAAACTGGAGGACTGTCAGCGGGTGCTGTATGGAAGGACAGCCAGCGCGGAAGGAGACAGATAGCGTTCGTGACCAGTAAAGTAACTTTGATAGGAGGTTAGGAGCTACCCCGGCGACCAGTTAGAAGTAGCCAACCCTAACCGGTTAACCAATCAACAGAATCACAGAGGATGAGGCCTATGAGGATTGCTCACGCCTACTTTTCGGAGTACAGCAAGTGGTGATACCGATGAACTGAGTTGTGGATTCGAAACGGTATGTAATGAATCAAGATACATTGCCAGCCAAGGTCACAATATTCTACCTAATGTTTAGAAAGAGATCCTTATCGTACCCATTATTCCTCAGAAACCTAGGACGGAGGTTATAGTAGCATAAAGTATAGAGTTGCATATTGTCCGAGAAGAACGAAATCAAGAACGCGAAACAGCGGAGTCATTGCTAGATCCTGTAGTTCCGAATGGCACCCTCGGCCACGAGACGACGAGTAAACCGTCATTCATAGCCGCTGATATGGTACTCATCTACGGGAAAAGATAATTAGATACGTACAGCAAGACAGGAGGGGACGCGTCAGAAAAGGACTTACCATGGTTCCTTTGGGAACGTGGAGCACACGTTCGAATCGGCCGCATTTGATTTCCTTTGCGAGATACTTCACATCGCTTCCCTGGTCTGAGGGTATCCTTGACCGTCGTTCCCCAGAGATGAGCAGAGTATCGTTCTTGTCTAGGTGTACCCTGACTTCCTCTGACTTCATTCCAGGAAGCTCCAGTGTGGCAGTTATGCGTGACGACGAGGGGTCGTCGCATAGATCTAGCCTATGAAATCATCAGCGAGCTGGTAAATGGTGGTTGAGTAAGGCTGCATACCTAGGCTTGTAGACAAGATTACCTTGGCGTACCCTCCTGTCCAATGCGATATTCTGCTCCCGCAGCATGTGAAGGACGTATCTCCGGGCCAGGGCACGGTCCAACGCTCGGAAGCGATCTTCTTGAGTAGGATGGGAAGACACTTTGCGAGTGATTAGGGCGGTAGATGCAACGGTCATGAAAAGCGACCAAGGAGTCGGGAGGTTTGGACGTGTGAGGGGAAGTTATGGAGGACTCGACTCATGTCAAGCTGAGCCTTTATATGTGGTCTGGGTGACCGGAGATGGATTTGTAATCACAAATAGTAGCTGCCGGAAAGGGCCGGTTTGAAAGCTGTACAGTACTGTCCACAAGTCATTGTGTGGGCCCAGACGATCGCCCGGCTTTTCGAGTCACAGCCTGAGAATGGCAGTGCTCAGCCCGAGGATGGCGATCCACGGCCGACTGCGCTCGAGGCTTGGCGTAAAGTGAGGAAACACTGGGTTTGAGTTAGCGATGAGTCGAGTGGAGAATATATGATCCCAATGGTGGAGACAAGCGTCATAAGTGGTCCGTCGTCGTCGTCGTCGTCGTCGGGAATGGAGTAAGAATGTGAGTCACGCTCGTAAGATTTCTTGTGACCTGTCACAGCAGCGTCACAACCAGCATCGATAGAATCTTTCTCTGCCTCAAACCACGTCTTTAGCTAGTTATTGAATTACCACCCATCATGAGCAAGGTGGTCTTTGGTACGTGTACCCCGTTCTCGTGACTCGTCTGACTCAACTCATGTGGCATAGTTGGAAACGTGCCCTACAACATGGGCGAGGAAAGTGTTTTTCTACTTCCTGCGCGTGTCTCGTGTCCTGAACGCCCCACAGGAACAGTTAATCGACGTCTTCAAATCTGTCGGTCAAGTCGTTGGCTTTAGGTGATACTCTTACTCCATCCTCTTCCTTCAACCCTACTCATTCCGTTCCAGACTCGTTTTCGACAGGGAGACCGGAAAACCTAGAGGTTACGGTTTCTGTGAATTTGCTGGTACATCCAATCCATCTTCTGCCTATTAAATTTTAACAGTTGTCTGACCCATTCCGACCCGTCCCCCGTGCCCATCAAAACACATACTTTGTATCAAATCATTCCCGCTCGTGTGCTTCTATCGTTCGTGTTCCCAAGATCATGAAACCGCTCTTTCTGCTGTGCGAAATCTCAACAACGTCGACGTTGGCGGACGCCCCTTGCGAATCGACTTAGCAGATTCGGACCCTTTCCTCGAAGGCAAGACTACAGTGCGAGGCGAACTACTAGATGGCAGTGACCCAAGAGGGCATTGGCGTGATCGTCACCGAGAGAGAGACAGAGACCGCGATCGCGACAGAGACCATTATGATCACCACAGAGATCAAAAGTCTCAAGACCCGAGCACCTTTCTGTCGTCCCTGCCCTCCGGTGTTCCTGTACCCCCCGGGTCTACTGCATTAGATTGCATCAGTCAGACACTCGGCACGATGAACCCAGCCCAGTTAGTGGAAGTGCTGGCACAAATGAAGGTGTGCAGCGGTTTTCAGGAACGTGTCCGAACAGTTTTGCGAATGACGCCTCCCCTGCCACAATCGATATCTTCTTCCTTTAGGCATTTGTGATTACGCATCCTGAGCAAGCTCGAGCGCTGTTGATTGCACATCCGCAGTATGCTTATGCGCTTTTCCAAGCGCTGCTATTGAACAAGATTGTGGATCAAGCGGTACTCCAGGTATGTGCACCTCGCGGCGTACATCGGCCGATCCGTCGAAAGAGCACTTTTTTAAACAAAAAAAATATTGTCCGTAGCGTATGTTACAAGCGACCGTGGGTAGCAGTGCACCCTCGGGACCTCCGCAGCCGCCCCTACCTCAAATGCCAACGTATCAACAACCACCACCTCTGCACCCAACACCACCCGTCTTGCCACCCCAGATGTCTGTCCCACCGCCGGCAGCACCTCACATATACCAACAACCCCCTCACATGCCCCCGCAGCACGCCTACTACAGACCACCTCCACCACCGCAACCCGCACCACCTTCCCAAGCGCCGCCCGGTTCTGTCTCCGACCTCAATATAGATCCTGCGCAGCGCGTGAGTCCACTGCCACTCCGAGATAGCGCAACGTCCGCTTAACGCCGTTCAGGCCATGTTACTTCAGGTATTGAGTTTAACGCAGGATCAGATAAACGGACTGCCTCCTACAGAACGAGATGCTATTCAAGCCTTGGTATGTTTACGAGAGCGTCTTTGACCGGATTCATCTGACCCGACGGTAGCGGAACCAATTCATGGGCGGCATTACTGCATGAAATTTGCCTTTTTCTTGTCTTTTTTTTCTCCCGGCCCCGGAGATGAGATGAGAATGCTTAGGAAGCCGGAACGTCGGCATACTCCGTTCCGTCCCGAGCGCCAATATTGTTTTTCCGTACCGAGTTTCTCCTTACATTGTACCTAAATTACTCTATCAACTTTCATACGAGCTTATTCTCGATCCTTCGCGAGGTCTTGAGTGCGACCAGCTTGGTAGTGACCTCCTCCAGCGGTACCATCTCTCCCTTTGATTTCGTGCCCACGTCATCTCGGTTTCGGACGTTGACCGACCGACTGTCGAGTTCCTCTTGGCCCACGACTGAAATGGAGTCATAAACAGGGAGAGATCCGTGAAGGAGAATGAACGCACCCAAGAGGAAATTATAATGTGCAATTTCACCATTGCGGATCTTCTTGGGGAGAGTATCAGCCCCATTGTCCACGTCCGCGAACAATCCCAGCGCAGACAGCTTGTCAGCAATTTCTTGTGCATACTCTTTCTAATACGGCCAAAACCCAAACCGAAAATAGTAATTCATGAGAGCTCCGGAGAACGGACGACATGACTCACGTAGGGGACCGCAACCGGAATCACAAGCACTTGGCGAGGGGACAACCAGAATGGCCTGATCCCAAAAACGGTTTCAGCTCCTATTTTACCAGGAACCCGCAGCACACGACATGACGTACCATTTGCCGCCATAGTGCTCCGTAATAATGGCGATGAACCGTTCGAGACTTCCCAAGATGGCACGGTGAATCATCACCGGCCGCGAAGGGGGCCTGTCTGGGTTCGTCATATCCTCCGCGGAACGGTACTTGAGGTTGAACCGTTCCGGGAGTTGAAAGTCGAGTTGGATGGTCGCGCATTGGAACGATCGACGTAGAGCATCTTTGATGTAAATGTCAATCTTGGGACCGTAGAAAGCACCATCTCCCGGGTTCATTCCCCACTGCCCAGCGTATTGCTTATCGAGGGCCTCCTTAAGTTGCTGTACCAGTCCGTAGTCAGCGTGTCATCTCTAATAAGTGGGGCGATGTGACTAACGGCTTCAGCGACATCCCAGGTCTCGATAGTTCCGAGGTAATTCTCGGGACGCGTAGATAGCTCCATCCGGAATTCGAAACCAAACAAGCCATACACATGCTGCATGAAATCAAACAGTGCCTCGATCTCGGCGGTAATCTGCGACCGACTTCAAAACCATGATGTGATTACAAGGAATGTATTCTCACCTGCGACGGCATACAAAACACATGCGTGTCGTCTTGCATAAAACGCCGCACGCGGGTGAGACCCGTCAGCGCCCCAGATGCTTCATTCCTGTGTATGATGCCAAATTCAGCCATCCGGATCGGTAACTCTTTGTAACTCCGGTCCCGGGAGTCGAAGATGAGGCAGTGACCGGGACAGTTCATCGGCTTCAGCGCCCACGTCTCTTTCTCGATATCGAGCATGAACATGTCGTCCTTGTAGTTTTGCCAGTGTCCAGAGGTCTCCCACAGCTTCGAGTTGTACATGTTGGGTGAGATGACTCGCAATGATGTCAGACGAGGGAGCGATGCTTCAGAGAGCGACACTCACCTTCTTGGTAGCCGCGTTTCTGATACTCTGACTGCGTCGGTTACTCAATGACCCGCGCGGAAATAAATTGAACGTACCCGCATCAACTCGAGCAACGTGTTGTAGATCCTGGTGCCATGGGGTAAAAAGAAACAGCTCCCCGGACTGAGGTCATTGAAAAAGAACAGCTCTTGTTCCTGAATGTGGGGTACATGACTCATAAAATCGAAATCTCTCGATCGAATCTTACCCTCCCAATTTTTCGGTGATCGCGTTTCGCCGCCTCGGCCAAAAATGCTTTGTAATCCGACAGCTGTTTCTTGTCCGGGAACGAAATACCGTATACCCGCTGTAACGAATCGTTCTTTGCATCCCCCAAAAAGTAGGACGCAGAGTTCTGCCAAAAATCAGTCCTCCACAAAAATTGTCAAACACGCCTCGACTGAACCTTGGTGACCATAAACGCCTTGATCTTGCCGGTATGAGGAATGTGAGGCCCGACACACAGATCAACCATTGGCCCGCAACGGTAAACAGTGGTAGAAGAACCATCAGGAATCTTGGTCTCGATGAGGTATTTTTTGTACTTGTTGTACTGTCGTGGTCCCAATCGATCAGTGTTTCGTACGACATGGATGGTCGTCGACTTACGCTAAACATATCCAAGAGATTCTCCTTTGAGACGACTAATCGCTCAAACTTTTGTCTGTCCTTGACGGCGCTCTCGGCGATCTTCTCTAGTGCAGGGTAATCTGTGTTGGTGACGACTCTGGACATCGCGAGTCAAAAGCGAACTCGCAAAGACGAAAGGCATACGTACCTTTCGTCGATCGCCATCTCATAAAAGAAACCATCGTCCGTTGGCGGTCCGATGCAAAGATGACATCCATAATGTCTCTCGGTAGCCTCTCCAAGAACGTGCGCCGACGAATGCCAAAACACACGTTTTCCTAAACCGACCCAATCACCCATAAACCACCGCCAACCAAGAAAAACGACAACCCTTACCTTCCGGATGCTCGAAATCCAACAATTCGAGCTTACACGAACCTTCGAGCGGCCGCTCGAGATCCCATAAGACGTCGTCAACCTATAAAAAAAGCCGCCATGTCAGAAAACAATACATGTTATCGCTGGACGGGTTTTTCAACGCACTTTTGCGATCACGACTCGTTCCGAGAGACTCTTGGAGACTTCCTTGGCAACGTCCAACGGACTCGTCTCCCAACGCGTTCCTTTGCGTTCAGAGCCATCCGTCAGGGTGATGGTGATCGGCTCCCTTGGCTGCGCTACGAACCACGAAACGTCAATACACTCCACACACAGAACAACAGCAGCAGCACCTTTGACAAACGCGTCATACTCTGCGCGCAATCGTTCGAATAGACGAATCCGTTGATCGATGTATGCAGGTGGTGGTTGAAGCTGCCGGGGTACCATCATCGTCATCATCGTACATCGTCGTTGGGAGCAATCGATTTTTATGTAGGGAACGCTTACCTCGAGCGGGTACTGGGACGCAGTGCTCTGTGCCTTGTCCTTTTTCTCCTTTGGTTGTTGTTTCTTTCCCTCCCCCGGACCCAGGGCTGCATGTGGGCCGTTTTGGAGTGTGGATGGCTGCGAGGACGATGCGGTGTCATACGACATCGTGCGTGGGTGTCGTTGCAGATGTTGGCGTGGGATGAGGACGGGCAAGATTAGGGCACGATGCGACCTGTGTTTGGGTCGAGCGAGCAGTCGCAGCATTCGACGTGACTCGATATGCTTGTCAAAAGACGTGTCTACTTTTGGACGTATCAAAAAAAAAAAAAAATTATTCCTCCTGCCAGCACGAACAACTTAACCGACAGAGATAAGATAAACCTAATACCATTAATCCCCAGACCCAACCCGCCACACCTTGAGCACCCCCGCCCGATCCCCGCTCACAATCCCCCCTCGAAACGGCGCGTCGATGCACGCCAGCGCCGTGATGATATCCTGATGCGACTTGAGCAAGTTCTGCTGGTGATGCGTGATCATCGACATCCGCTGCGGCGCCCGGTTGTTCTGGTTCGTCGTGCTCGGCGGCTCCACCCACGTCTCCACGTGGCTCGTCACCGCTCCATTCGGCGAGCGTACCGTGCTTCACACAGAGAGATAGTCAGCACTGACCTCATACATATCAAACTCGCCATACGCACCTATAACTCGGTCGCTCATACTCGGGCTCCGCACTCACTAACACAGACGTCCGCTCCACCTTGTTCACGTCCCACAACCTCACACGCCGATCCTCCGACCCAGTCACCACAAACCCCCGATTCCGATTTGAGCTAGGCACGTCCGCCGACAAATCCACGATTTCCGACCGGTACGTCCCCGAGTGGCCTCCAAAATCCAGCCCAGCAAGCAACGCACGCACATCGGGCGACGGCGCGGGTAACGAGTCGTCCCGCTGCATGCTCTGCGACGGGCCGCGGTCCCGTCGCAAAAAGCCGGTGTTGGCGTAGGCTACGCCGCCGGGGTAGCGCGAATTCACAAATGCAGCAATCGCACTGGCTGCACTCTGCTCTGCATCAACGCCAGTTTGTTCCTCGGGCTCTGGTATCGGCTCAGACGCCGTCGTCGTCGTCCGCGTGACGAAGTTCTCCACCAACACCGTCTTCTCGATGTCCCACACCTCGATCAACGTTGACGGTGTCGGTTCCGGATTGGCTTTCCAAGTCTCCACCGCGACTATTACCCAGCGCCCCTTGCCTTTCGTGGGGTGCACGGCACACTGGTGTACTCGCGCCGTTCGGCCAGCACCAGACCGACCTACTTGCCAGCTCTTGAGGAGCAATCCGAACCGCTTGTCCCAGAGCGAGAGCACCCCCGACGACGTACCCACAAGGATCCACGTCCGTTTTCGATCCATACACATACATGTGATGGAGCCGAAATGGCGGGGATTCTCCAACCGTTGTAACACACGCATCGCCCGCAGATCCAGCGTGACAATGGCCGAATGCGTGGTCGCATACACCAAATTCGACGCTACATCTACGTCAATCGCTCAGTACTCGCCCATCAACGACCCACACGACCCACGCACCTGTATTGAAATGAGACATGCAAGTGACGTACTCTCCAGGCGACTCGACTCTGTGTTCTCGAACGACCGACAGTTTACCGTACTTGGGAAGCGATCCTGACGCGTTCACGTGCACGCGTACGACATGCACGCTCCCGTCCTCCGCCGCACTCGCAAAACAATGCACGCCCTCGATGATGCATAGGCTCTTGACGCGCGCATGATGCTGTGTGTACGTATGCCGTGGTTTACTCGTCACGCTGCGCTCCAACCGCGCTGTGTCCCAAATCTTGATGCTCCCGTCGTCCGAGGCCGACACGAAGAACGCATGATCGGGGGCGACGGCGAGCCCGGTGATGCAATCCGTGTGGGAGTGGAGATGGGCCACGAGCGTGGCTTCGACACGGCGATTACTGTTGTCCCGTCCAATGAAGCTCTGCCGTGCAGCATTCCGCCGACGGATCGGTCCCTCGTGCACGCGAGGACCGAAATCGTGTTGTAGCTCGCGGTTGTTGTCCAGATACAGGTTCTCGACCAGGTTGTTGATCCCCACTTCTTGGCTGTCTATTTGACCATACGTCAACAAGCCAACAGAACGGGATGGATGGCGCGTACCGTATGTAGACATTGGCTGGAGAGACGTAACGCGCGATCGAAAGGTTTGCCGGGCGACACCCGCCGTCGAGATAGGCGACGATCTCCCCGAGCGCTCTGGAGAACACTCTGAACGCATGCGTGAGGGCGCTTCGAGAACCCCAACGGCGTTCGTGTTCGACGACCCAACAGCAGGCGCAGCCTTTTGTCCGTCTGTGCTCCCGACCTGGATTCTATGCGGTACGCGGAGCGCCGACGAATTCGTCGTCGACAGCACCGAGTCGGTCGGACTGCTGGGACGATCGTGAACCGGGGGTAGATTCGGCGGGGCGAGTGCTGACGTGGTAGCCCCTGGAAGTGAAGGCGATTGCGCAGCAGCGTGCCCGCGGGCAACGGCAGCGAGATTAAGAGACGAACCAGAATTATTGATCGACGTGAGTCGTCGCCGCAAATCGTCGAATGCAGGCGTGTTGGGAGTGTGGTCGATGCTGGTAACCCGACTCATCCGGGGTGTACCGAGTCGAGCCAGCATATCGCTTGAACGGCGGGAGGAACGCGAGAGATCAGTGGTAGAACGCGATTTGAGGAAGACGGTTTGAGGGACGACAGAGAGTTTCTGGAGCTCGACGTCCCCCGTCGTACGGATGATCTTCTCATAGTCGGGTTCTAATCGCAAGCGGGAAGCGAAGCTACGACACTCGGATGAACATCGACCGCAGGAGCGTATATATTTGCGACGCACCTCGAGGCGTTGTTGGCGAGTTTGAGAATGTAATCCCGCATCGCGACGAGTTTTGCCTCGTCGGCAACAGTCATACCCAGGTTCTGTAGTTTCGACCATTGCGCCTCGTCTCTGTTTTGCGATGAAGGTTGAGACAGACGACCCAACGCTGACGGGAGCACGCTTACTCCTCGGTTCTGTTATGCTTGGAAACACCGTTGGTTCCCGCCTTGCGCATAGAGACGATACTGTCTCGTGGAGACTCGACCTTGGTTGCAGGCCTTCGTTGACTACGCCAGAACATCGTCCGCTCTGCTTTCATGGCCCATTGGATTGCACCGTCAAAGACAGGGCGGGGTAACTGTAGGATGAGCAGAAAGAAATCAAGATCATCGTTCGACCACGTCAGATCACGCCGCATACCGGTGACTTCATAGCTCCCAACAAGCTCCGCTCATCTATCTCCCTGACATCGCAACGCAGAAGGTGACGCAAGGAGGGGTACAGGATACACCATACGTCGCTCGGCTGGAGATGTTTCGCAGCCGAGGCGATGAAAGCAGCCGCCCCTGACCACGAGCACATCAACGTGCGATGCGAAACTGGAAAATGAGACGACGAACCTTGTCGTATCCAAACGTTGGGGTGGTAAAAGAAGCACAGCGTCGCACTCATGAGCTCCCATATGCGCATTTTTTGGAAAAGTCCAAGTTCGCAGAGACTGGTGAGAGCAGACAAGACACGCGCAACGACGCTCTCCTCGACGTCTACGCCGGTCAGCACATCAAGACATGCAACGAAATAGATGAGTGCACTCACCTGAGAGCGCCTGCACCATTAATGGCAAAATATACTCCTCCAAACTTCGTCCTCCGGCACACGCAGCAACGTCGACGATACTCTCAAAGAACGCTTGTCGGAGTAACCAATCTCGGTCATTGAGATACGTGATCATGTGGCTCAGAATGACGTCGTTGGTCTTTTGCCGACCCAAAAAGATGCAGAGCGCGCTGATATTGTGCAGCACAGCACGTTTCACGATGGGTGAGGGGTCCATGAGGAGTGCGGCGAGCTGTTCTTGGATGGACAGATGCAGGTCGTACAGGGACACGTCGTAAGATACCTAAAGTCGGTGAGTCAATAAAGTCGTCGCTGGTCGCACGTGGAAACGACGTACTTCAAAGTGGGCTTCGTCGTATTCTTGTCTGTCGTTGTTCACTCCAGGAGCGACGCCGTGGGCTTTGAGAGTCTGGCCCATTTCGAGATACCGTAGTGCAGTGTCTGCGAGGGGAGCTATGCACTGCACATATGTGGCACGCACGGAGATCTCTGTGTCTTGGACGAGATACCGGACGTTTGGGATGATGTACTCGGGAAAGATGGAGACATTCGATGGTGTGATTACGGTCACCCTCATCAGCTGCGACCAAGTTCAGTAACCGAGTGTCAAGCATTAGTAAGGGACGACCACCAACAATTTGCATGAGCGTTCTGACAGCTGCGGCCCGCACGACGGCTGCTTCGTCTCGCAGCAGTTCCACGACATACGGAACGGCACGATCCAACTTGGATTCATCAGTGAGGTGGGCACAGAGGGCCAGGAGAATGTCGAGTGCACGAATGCGGGACGAAGGCAGCGAGCAATTTCTGATGTTTGCAAGCACGAGGGAGAGGAGGATGAGCGCAGGTCCATCCTCGGCAGGGGTCGGACGGGGTGAGGGCGTATACAATGGAATTTGCAACGAAACAGGAAAAATGTCCTAGTCTGAATCGTCAGCTGTGTCCATGGCAAAACGAAGAGAGGGTGGACCTGGTGTAACTTGAGAGAGGAAGGAACGTAGTCTACTCTCACGTCTGTGACAGTGCGCTCGAGTTGTTGTGGTGGAAGGAGGTAGGGTTCGACAGATGCGTAATCCTCCCAAAGTCTGTCTATGCGGTGATCGCTGTCGCTAGGGAGTGCCTCACCTGCACCTCCAACGTTACTGGCGGACTCCTTGCTCTTGAGGGAGTTGGTGGTGGGCACTGGGGTCGGAGGAATGGTGGTGGTGGAATTGGATGAGGGAAAGGGAAATGAAACGGGACGTTCGCTGATGGACGTGACGTATTCGTGGAGGAAGGAATAGAAGCATTCCGGTAAAACGTGACCTCTGGCACCTGCCAAGGCGGCGTCAAAGGTCGGACGTGATGCAGGGTCAAGGGATATCATTTGCTGTATCATGGTCTTTTAACGGGACGTCAGTCTAGCTTTGCGAAATTGGGGAACACTGACGCGGATGCCCCGATCTTCGATGGCGGCTAGTTGGGCGTCGACGGTGTATTCGGCCTCACGATACTTGAACAATTGACTAAGTGTGAAGAGGGGTGCACCCTCGAGGAACATTTCTGCAATGACGCAGCCGACACTGAAGACATCCATTGCCTCTGTGACGGGGTGCTTGGAGTCGGCTTGGTCAATGGACCTGGACTCTTTTTCGGCCTTGTAGAAACGCTCTGGAGCGACGTAGCAAGTGCGCCTGCCGCTGGTATCGTAGAAAAAGGAAAAGTCGGAGGGATCGTCGAGGGGGAGACGGGTTGGTTTGTAGGGGGCAAAGTCGGTGAGGTATATCCAATTTGAGGAGGTGACGAGGACATTGGTAGACTTGATATCGCCATGAGGGGTCTTTTGGAGGTGGGCGAGGGAGAGGGCAGTGAGGAGCTGGTAGACTATCCATTTCTTTTCGATGACGGAGAGGAAGGGACGGGTACTTCGGGGATGGTGGGCCGAGTGGACAGCAGGGAAAGAGAGGGACGTACCTGATGCGGTCGTAGAGGTTACTGGCGATGCACTGGCGGATGAGATAGCCGGCCTTGTCTGTCTCTACAAATGCCTGGTAGGTGTACACGTTTGGGATGTCCTGGAGGGCATCCCTGTCGACTGTGGGGGGTGTGAATGGGGGTGAGTGGTGAAGAGAAGACGCGCACCCTTTTGCTTTCTGTGGTAGGCCTTGAGGGAGACGGAGGGGTCGTGTTTGATGAATATCTTGACGACGAGAGGGCCATTGCGGTGGCGACAGCGGACAGTCTTGAGAAAGCGGGCCTGGCCGAGGCTGTGGAATGGGGTTGGGAGTAGTAGAAAGAGAAGGATGTGGACGGACCTCTTTTCGTATACGATGTCTGGTGTGAGCTCTGCGACAAAGGCGTCGAGTGCGCCGGTGGATCTGGAGAGGGAGTGGACATGGCCCATCGGGAAGGAGTGAGAGCGTGATGAGCCATATTTGGACAGGCAGTCCAACTACATGAATAAAAACCGGACAGCGGAGACGGAGTGCGGCTTGGGCTCGCTGATCTTATCGGCGTCATGTCCGTCCAGTGGCAAACTCGCACTGCCCGCCGCGTCGTGGTCATCGCGCGGCACGACAAGCACGACGTGCACGACGACGACGAGGGGGGGTCGCGCCACCTAGTACTTTGGTGGGGAGGGTGTGACAGGATGTCACGTTGGATTGTGACCTGTTGCCTCGGTTGACCTTGTGTTGTCGCTGCGGGCAGTCGAGTGCATCCAAGCGCCGTCGAGTCGCAGCCAGCCCGACGCCGCTCATCCCGTCCCCGACGCCCTTTTTTTTTCTTTTTTCCCTCTTTTTAGGCTACGTGGTCGCCGTCTGGGAGAGACACGTATGAATTACCAGTCGCAGCCCCAGCAGGGCCAACCCATGATGCATGGCCAGCCGTACCAAGTGAACGGGATGATGCCCAAGTTCAGCGCCGGTTACCAGTCCATATCCCCCACCCAGCTCCTCTCCGCGTCCCCTTCACAGCTCATCGCTCCCCATCCCGCCCACCAGATCAACCAGCCACTCACTCTCACCCCCGCCCAGCTCCTCCAACAGCAGCAGGGTGTCTCTTTCGCCCCCGCCATGCACGCCCTCGCCATCAACGTCGGCCCCATGAACAACATGCAGCAGAACATGGCCAACATCCCCCTCAACATGCAGCAGATCTCCCACATCCCTAACCCCCCAAATCAGCCCCAAAATTCACCAATGCGCATCCCCTTTCAGTCCGCCATGAACCCCCTCCGCTACGCCCAAATGTCCCCCCAAGAACGCGCCGCCTTCCAGCGACAGCAGCAAGCCGCCCACTCCATTCCCCCCGATCGCGCGCCCGGCACACCCACCCAGCACGAACGCGGCCACAGTCTCACGCACGAACGCCCCCCCAGCCAGCACGACCGTGCCCCGCCCACCCAACAACACCACGACCGCGCACCAAGCCAGTCCCACGACATCTCCGCCTTCCAAGCTGATCGTCCTTCCTCCTCAGCCTCCGTCCGCTCCCACCACTCCCATGCTGCTCACGATGTCCCCCCACAGCTCCCCATGATGCCCCCTCCTAACTCCCGTCCTGGCACGGCCTCGGGCACCATGTCCACCCCCTCCCGCATGAACCCCAATCAACACCCCATGAATCTTAACCTAAACATGAACGCCGCCCCTCTCGCCCCCAACATGAACATGACTGCTCACATGCCACCGGGCACGAATCTCAACCCCGTCATGAGCCAACAACAGCAAATGGGTCCCGCCCCCACCCTCAATCCCACAGTCATGCAAATGAGCGCTCCCGGCATGGGTATCCCAATGAATCGCCCCCCCACAAGAACTGGATCAGCGCTCGGTCATGGATCCCCGAAGCACTCCCCACGGTTGAGTATGGGCCACATGGGTGGTGCGCCCCCGTCCGTTGGAATGGCTGGTTTGGGTCCGAGTGTGCAGGGCAGCATCTCCAATAGTCTGGCTGGCGGAATGGGCGCGGCGATGGGCGGCGCTAACATGCCAAACCTCGGTGCCCCTATGAGCGGAAACATGGCCATGGCTATGGGTCCCCAGGGAATGTCACCCATGCCAGGTATGCCCACAATGGGAGGTATGGGCCCAATGAACATGAACCCTTCGACGTCAGGCAATCTAAGTGCTGGAGGGAGCATCATGGGTAGTGCTGGCGGCGCATTGATGGGTCCCCCAGTCCTCCCCCAAACCATGCAACGCCCCGATCGAGAGCCAATGATGCAGCCCCATATGCGTGAAACGTCTGCGCCAGTCGCACGTGAAACAGTGAGTGTGGTGGCCCCTCTCGCCGACGAAGCTCACAGGATGCCACAGAGCCTCCCTCCAAGCTCGACGGGTTCGTTCATGAGCCTCGATAACGCCGCGATCCCCAACATGCAGCGACAAGGCTCGCAACCCCCACCACAACAATCACCTGTGCGTCAGGTCCCTGCCCCTCACCGGTCCCCGATGCCGCCCATGCGCAAAATCGGTGAGATCCCTGTCCCCGCGGCTACGCCACCCGTCAATGTACCGCCTATTCCGGGCACGATCCCAGGACAAAAGCTCCCCCCTCATATCGCTTCCCTCAACCCGGCCGTCACCAAGATTTCATATATCCCGTACGTCGTCCCGCCGAAACCATCCGATGCGGCCGACGCCACGTCCGACGAAGATAAGAAACCGTCCCCCGACGAATCGACAACCGATACCAACAAGGAAGACGTGACAGAAACCAAACCGTCTGTCAAGATCGAAGATCCCGTACCGATACTCACGCCCTCTGAAATAACGATGCTCAAAGACGTGATGGTACGCGACTCGGCGTACGAGACGGTATACCGCGCCAAGAAAGCGAGGATGCTGCAGGAATTACGGATGGCTGGACCCGGTGGAAGATTAGCATGGTGGGACAGGGACTTTGCTGCAAATTTAGGGATCAATCGACGGCCGGATCGGTTCGACGTTCGGTATCCTCGTCCACCGCGAACTGACAGCAGCATGGCACCGAGGAAAAAAGGGGCGAGACGGGAAGGCATTCGCATGTCAGTACCTTTTTCTTTCGTTTTGTACAGCCGTGATGGTTGAGCCGATGCGATAGACCGAGGAAATTGCCGCCTGAGTTGGCGGACCGGCCTGAGCAGCTCGTGCCGATCCGACTCGAGTTTGACGTGGAGCATCACAAGATGCGCGAGACGTTTGTCTGGAACCTGAACGGTCAGTCTCTTCATCTCTTACTGACCGCCCCGCTCAACCTCCGCCCTTTAGACCCTGTTATCACCCCCGAAATGTTCGCACAGACCCTAGTCGAGGATTACGCCATCTCTCCCACATATCACGGCGTGATCACCAAGTTGATCCAAGAACAATTGAGCGATTTCAAAGCCCACGTTGCCAGCATAGACACAGACTGGAAACCACCTGCGATCGAGATACCCCAGTCGGAAGGAGTTGGCGCGGAGGAGCATGACGACTCGGACGTCGAGATCATGCATCATCCTCAACAACACGCGCCAGACCGCCACGACGACGCGCCTCACATATACGGGGAGGACGATGGCGTGATCATGGGGCGGGGGACGCTGGACGAGGAGATGGTACAGTGGTGGGAGTCATGGCGAAAGCGCGCAAAGAAGGAGATGCCAACGCGCATCGTGCCGACCAATCGGCGGAAGAAGCGCAAGATTAGTGCCAAGGTCGAGGATGCGGATGTGCCAAGCGGGAGTAATGATAATGGCAAGGAGAGACCGCGGACGGTGGATGAGTTCGAGGTGGACGAGAAGAAGGTGCATGAAGACTTGCGGATAGTGATCAAGGTGGGTTTGCACCGCGGTTGTCGCTGGCGGAGAGTTGATCGTGCGCGCGTGTTAGCTCGATATCATCGTAGGCTCGATGAAGCTGGACGATCAGTTCGAGTGGGACCTGGAGAACCAGGACGCGTCCCCAGAACAGTTTGCGGAGGTCTATGCAAAAGAGTTGGGTTTAGGTGGGGAGTTCAAGTGAGCATGCGCGTTTGAACGATTGGGTGTGGTGACTAACGTGTGTCTAGGACCGCCATCGCGCACTGTATCCGGGAGCAAGTGCAGGTGTACCAAAAGTCTCTCTTCCTCGTGGGCCACCCCGCTGACGGCTCGGCCGTCCAAGACGACGATCTTCGCATGTCCTTCTTACCCAGTCTTACCTCCGCCGCTAGAACGATGGACCAGGTCCAGTCCTTTACGCCCATTCTTAACTATCTCAGCGATGGCGAGACCGAGCGGAACGAAAAGGAGCGAGAAAAGGAGCTCACCAAGAGACGGAAACGGAACACACGAGGTCGTCGTGGCATTGCGCTTCCAGACCGTGAACCTAACCGAACCTACCGAACCCCTGCGATCGGCTTCCCTGAGCTGGATCCTGCGACGCTCGCCATTGCCGCTGCCGCAAGTGCACCCACGTCAAGACGTGCGGCTGCAGCGGCTGCCTCGCTCACGATTGCCAACATGGTGGCATCGGAGAACGGGACGTCGATCATGCCACTGCAGTTGCCGCCCCAACAGTCGACCCCGCAAGTGACGTCGCTGGGCAAGGAGAAGAAACCAAAGGGATTGTTCAAAGCACCTGGCTATCCTTCTGAAATTCTCCGACCGCGCGCGCGCGTGACTGCACCGACACCGACGACCGCCGTGGAATCCGCCCCCATGTTACCCCCGTCGCTGCTCGAAAACGACCCACCTGCCTTGGTCGTAAACCCTCCACCGCCAGACGCCAAGACGATCTTGAAGAAGACAAGGGAGAGTGAGAGGGAGGCAAAAGAAAGAGAATTTGCAGATGGGCAACATGCCAACGTGATAAACGGTGTTTGGCACTGCTCTAATTGTGGCTGTCCAGAAAGCATTGCGATCGGGCGACGAAAAGGACCGTTGGGAGACAAGTCCCAGTGTGGGACGTGCGGTATGCGGACCGTCTCTTGTTTTTGAAACACGCCAGACTGATGACGTGTCTCCTTATTAGGCAAGTTTTGGCATCGACATCGACGTCCACGGCCGGTTCAATATAACTCAGATCCGCAGTACCATCTGAGCTTGAGAAATGAAGAAGTGGGCAAGAATAACACTAAGAAGCGAGGTCGGGCGGCAAATTCGGTGGCTGCGGACGGTGCAGAGACACCGAGTCGGCAAAAATCTGAACTATGGATCGAGGTGCCAACACGACCGCCCAATTCGGCGACGATACCCCCATCTCAGGACGATAGACCAGTGTCACCAGTGTCGACGGCATCGAGCGTGTCGGAAACGCCTCTCATACAACAGACCCTCAAAACGAATGGTGCGAGCCAGTCTACCCCTGCTGCACCACCCCGTCCGTCGACGCCGGAGTCGCCACGGCCTCCGGCGATGGTGAGTTCAATTTCTCCAGGCGGAGACCCCGCTTCGAATGCGAGCGGTGGATACGTGAGCGCACACGTTTTCTGACGCGGATGCTATTGATGCTCAAACGTCAAGTGAATAGTCTACACCCGCGTGGCTGTCCGGTGCGATTGTGACCTTGCAGGCCAAGTATCCAGACGATAAATTTGAGGCGATTTTGCGCAAATCGTCGCCCAAGGCGACACCGGAGTGGCGGATAAAGTGTTTGGACTGTCCTGGCAAGGTGCGTTGTCGTCACCGACGAATTTTCGATTTTTTTGACTGGCGGATGTGGCTTCACGGTAGTTGTATAACCCCGGACCGAACGATTCGTTGGCGAATTACGAAGTTCATTTGAAAAATCGGCAACATCGGTTACGGGTCTCAAGTCGTGTCAAGGATACTTCGTCCTAGTCGTCGTCGCTCTCGTTTCCGCACAATTCCCACTCACCCACCCTATCTCGGACCTCGACGCTTTGGGTATGATCACGTCGCTATTTACGTCTCGTGTTTTTGTGTCCCAGCTTTGCTTTTCTCTTTCCCTCTTTCGTTTCGTTTCGTTCTTTTTTTCTGTGGTAACTCGATGATTTTGCTTGCGACCCCGCTGTGCCTATGATGTACCTGCTTGTACATACCTTATTATCGTGTTTATCTGCTTTTTTTTCCACAAAAAGTCTGCGTCCCTGGTGCGAGCCAGATAGTACGGGGGTAACATATGTGTAGAACTATACAACCAATCACCAAGATCCGACTCTTATATCCACGGGACTCCGTCCCCGAGTTCAAAGTTGTCGGATCCATAATTTCCCAGCACACCCACTCACTAACGATGGCGACCACAGGTACCGCAAGTGCCCTCTCCCAGTTATGGCGACCGGACAAGGATCAGAGCAGGCCGCCGCTTTTACAGGGTGAGGTGTACAGGCCGGACATACTCGCTGTCATCGAGCGGACGATCGATGCACTTCGTCCGGCGCTGAGAACGTTGAGCGATAAGATCCATGGTGAGCCCCGTCCCAGTCCCTCAGAGGACGGACTCGTAGCATCATGATTGTTGAACTTGGTCCGATCTTCACTTCACTGCGACTGCTTGATGGATGATCCGTCGACGCATATCATGACGATGTATGTGACGATACTATGATATAGCTCGACCCGAACTCAAGTTTGAAGAGCAGTGAGTTCCGTTTTGAAAACCTCCTGCTCACTGACTCCACCGCCGATGGCCTCACAAAACTTGCGTGCAGCTACGCACACGACGAATACACGGACTTTATGGAGACGCAGGGGTTCGTGGTGCGGCGGCACTACCTCCTCGACACCGCTTGGATCGCTACCTACACCCACCACGGCCAAGTTGGAGTCAACGTCAAAGGTGGTGACGCCGCTCGCCCAGTGCTCGGTGTGAACTCGGAGATGGACGCGTTGCCCGGGATCGGTCATGCGTGTGGGCATAATCTGATCGGTATCGCAGGCGTTGCGGTCGCGTGTGCAGTCAAGGCGGCGATGGAGACGTTGGGGATTGATGGGAAGGTGGTTTTGCTTGGGACGCCTGGTGAGTCAGAGTCGTTATTTTTTCTTCTCTATGTAGAAAGGGAAGAAGGGGTTGGGGTTGGGGTGGAGTGGAGTGGAGTCGCTGGACCAAAGCTAACGTTATCTTTTTGGTCAGGTGAGGAGGGCGGATCTGGCAAGGTACGGTTATTGGAGAAGGGGGCGTATGAGGGGTTGGACGTTTGTCTGATGTGCGTGGTGTCGTCCTTGGCCCATCTCTCAAGCTAGAGTGGGCATGATGATTTTCGAGCACAGGTGTCACCCCGCGCCCGGCCCGCCGCACGCTGCCAGCCTGAGCAGCTCGCTGGCCGTCCTCCAGCGTCAAGTGGACTATACTGGACACACGTAAGGAACATGATCGCGCTCCATCCTTCTCACTCCTCACCCAGGAACGTTCAGTGCACATGCAGGCCTCAGCCCTTGGGAGGGCCGGAATGCCCTAGACGCTGCTGTGCTCGCATACACCAACGTCGGACTGTTGCGTCAACAAATCAAGCCCACGCATCGCGTGCACGGCGTGTTTGGAGGACAGGATTGGGCACCCAACAGTCTGTGTGACCGGTCTTGCATTCGGTCGGACGGTCGTTGACCTTGGTATTTTTTGGCCTAGTCATCCCCGATCAGGCTTCGATGCAGTGCGTGTTTCATTTTCTGTTTGGTTCCTCAGATGCCGGAGCGTGCAAGTATAGTTGGTATGTTCGTGCGCCGACGACCAAGGAAGTATTTGGGACGGCTGCTCGTGTCAAAGGATGTTTTGAGTATGCGAATGGTCCTCTGCCCGAATCACGCCTAATGGAGGGTTTGTTATTTGCCAGTGCTGCAGCAACCGCAACAGGATGCACGATGAACATCAGCTATGAAACTCTTCGGAACGAGCTCGTTCAAAACAAAGCCCTCGGTAAATCATCTCTGCTAGATGTGTCTCTTTTTCGAACACTTTTCTCATTCCTGTGCGCTGGATTAGGGGAAGAGTTTGCAGACGTTTTTCGCAAGCGGTACGGCGAGATCGATTACGAGTGGGGTATCGCTGGCGCGTCGACGGATTTCGTGCGTTTCGCATCACATTTCCAGTTGAGTGCGAACGTGACGGTGTGCTTTCTCAGGGGAACGTGACGTACTGTATGCGTGCTCTCCTTGATGATCCATCCTGTTGATGCGATGTGCTGCAGTGATGCCTGGCCTGCATCCCGGTTTTTGTACGTTGCATTTTATGCGCTGTTGTGACCATCTCGCGCGCTTCTGACGTCCATGTATAGCCGTGCCCACTGTTCCGGGAGGAGGGAACCACACGCGAGACTTTACGCGTGCAGTGTCTACGGATGCTGCTCACGAGGCGTGTTACGACGTGTCCAAGGCTCTGGCGCATGTAGGTATGAAGGTCTTGACGGACGCGGCGTTCTTGACAAGGGTGCGTTTTTTGAATCGTGCGTGAGAACTTGGAACGTTGATTCAGTTGATTCGGAACGTTTCGTTCAGGTCAAGGCTGCGTTTGAGGCAGACAAGAAGCAGAGGGAAGATTGAGGGAATCTCGAGGGACTAGGTCATACTGGGAAATGTAACCAAGGAATGTACTCGTCTAGTTTTTTTTTTGGCACCTTCTCGAGTATACTGTCTGCAACACTAGCAATATTACCGAGGGGATGACATGATTGTACTAATCCACTATCATCGCAAACTCACCACCAAGCTGATCACCTTCCAACCTCATCATAATTGAACCATGTCCGCTGATGCCGTATGGCGACCCGACACTGATCCGATCCGCCCACCAATCCTACCAGGTGATGTATACAGACCAGACATCCTCGCAGTCATCGAGCAAACAATCGATTCGCTCCGCCCTCAGTTGAGAGAGTTGAGCGACAAAATTCACGGTATGGGACACCAATCAGGACTCTGGTCTCGCTGATCAACCCCTGCGCTGCACCATCAAGCTCACCCCGAGTTGATGTTCCAAGAACAGTGGGATCTCCTCCCCCTTGCACGCAGTGGCGCGATGCTGAATCCGTGCCCCTAGTTATGCCCACGAGGTGTATACAAAATTCCTGGAAGCGCAGGGATGGGTCGTCCAAAAGCATTACCTGCTCGAAACCGCCTGGGTAGCCACCTACACGCACGGCCAAGGTGGCCGCGTCGTCGGCGTCAACTCTGAGATGGATGCGCTCCCTGGGATCGGGCACGCATGTGGCCACAATCTGATCGGTATCGCGGGGGTGGCGGTCGCTTGTGCCGCCAAAGCCGCCATGCAAAGGCTGAACATCGATGGCAAGGTGATCTTGCTCGGAACCCCCGGTAAACCTTTCACTCGGTTCCTGCACCAGATATCGTGCTTAAGGCGTGTGTAGCTGAGGAGGGTGGATTCGGCAAGGTCCGATTGTGGGATAAAGGCGCCTATGAGGAAATGGACGTCTGTCTAATGTACGGCATCGTCATGTTTCGAACCAAGTCCTGTCCTTTTCACTCATCTCTTTGGTGACGTAGGTGTCATCCGGCGCCAGGTCCTCCCTACTCTATCAGTCTCAGCAGTTCTCTGGCCTTGGTTCGGCTCCAAGTGGATTATACAGGAAAAACGTAAGAAAATAACGAGGCATTTTCGGTTCATCAATGACCTACCTGGTTTTCAGCGCGCATGCTGGCTTGAGCCCTTGGGAAGGCAAGAACGCGCTAGATGCCGCCGTTCTCGCCTACACCAATATCGGACTTTTGCGCCAGCAGATCAAACCGACTCATCGCGTACATGGCGTCTTTGGGGGAAAGGATTGGGCTCCAAACGGTCCGTATTACCTTTCCCTAGCTTACCATCACCTCAACTAGTATGTTCAGTGATTCCCGACAATTCCACGGTGAAGTAAGTCCATTCTACCAGTATCCTTCCCGCGGGACCTGTTGACGAACACTGTCGAAAGATGGTTCGTACGTGCCCCCTCAACCAAGGAAGTGCATGACACCGCAGCTCGAGTCAAAGCGTGCTTTCAGTATGTGATTTCCTCCACATCTCTTGCCGTACTATATATTTTCCAAGAGCTGCCGCTATTGCCACCGGCACCAACATCGCGTTCACCAGTGAATCTATGGCAAACGAGCTCACACAGAACAAGGCACTCGGTAAGCCAGTAGACCGTTTCACCACTGTATCTTACGAACGTGATGGTATCAGGCGAAGAGCTCGCAGACGTCGTCCGGAAGCGGTACGGGGATATCGATTACGAGTGGGGTATTTCAAGCGCATCCACGGATTTTGTAAGTCGTACCATGACACGCGAGGTAATGAACTTGAACTCAAGGGCTTCTGTAGGGAAATATCACGTACTGTATGTGCCTGCTTTTGTCTCCCATACGCTGTTTACTGATGAGTGGATGTCAGTAATGCCTGCGCTCCACCCTGCATTTTGTATGTACCCGGTCTCCTTGTTGTCTTCGACGAGACGCCTCTGATGAGTGCTCCATGATCAACTTGCAGCCATCCCCACAGTGCCCGGCGGAGGAAACCATACGAGAGAGTTTACGGCAGCTGCCGCCACCGACGCCGCCCACGAAGCATGTTACGCCGTGTCCAAGGCACTTGCACACGTGGGTATGAGGGTGATTACGGACGAGGCGTTCCTAGCGCAGGTAAGCATCCTTTCGCGCCCATGTATCAAGTCGACGCGCGTTCATTGGCTGACTCGTGGGCAGGTCAAACTCGCATTCGAAGAAGACAAGAAGTTGAGGAGTTTCTAAAGGAGGCATTGAGGAAGGGTGAAGACGTCGTCGTGACCACGGTGCTGGCTTGTTTCAAACCTCAATCAGATGGTTCGATGTCGGAGCTTGACCGTGTTTCTTGCAAGTCTCTCAGGCAAGTCCAAGGTGTTTCGTCCCCAGCTCTGAATAAGCAAGCCCGTACACATGAATCACGGCATCGTGGTCAAGAAACAGTTCCTGCTCGAGTAATCTACCCGACGAGAATTGATGATATGTGCTGTTTTTGATCAAGGAGCAAGTGGGGAGAGGCAGAGATGACCGTCCTGACCCAACAACTTCGATCCTCAGTCCCAATCATACTCGTTTTGATGTGCCTAAGCTCAAAGACGCAGACTCGGATGGATCGTCACCGAGTATTTATCCATAATGGCTGGGACAAATTACGAGATGCGGTTCAGCCCAAGTCCGCGGATGAGGGAATGACGGACCCGCAACTACCACACGGGGGAAACAGTGAAAAGACGCCTATATAAACAGATACAGATACACATCGGCTCGTCTGGCTACGTTTTTCGACCTCGACATTGATCATAAAAGCCACTAACTGGCAATAGAAGAAGAGACCCGTCTCTCGTGGATGTCGTGGGCATGCGGGAATGAGATGAGATGGACTCCTCGAATCATTTGATCATGCCGAATCGGCTGTCACGGTCGTTTGTACAGTGGATGATTTCTTCTCCCCCCCCATCTAACACCCCCTCGGATGGGGGACATTGTGGCAGAACTAATCTGTAAAAAAGGATCATCGTTGAGGGGGAATACAAGCTCGTAGAGAAGCAAACTTCACATTCAAGCCGGAGTGTGCCCAAATGATCTCGCATCCGCGAACGGCGATGGTGTCGCCGCATCGCGTTCACCATTGCATCGCGATGCACTTCAAGAGGGGCCGGAGCAGCGGTGGTGACGCCAGCCAGTGTAGCAATGAAAAGGAGGATGGTGGTGGTGGAGAGGATGAACATGCCGACTCGAACGAGACCTTACTAGAGGGGGGGGGGATTAATCCTAGAGGACATGTCCTGACGGGTTCTTATACCGTCTGATTTCATAAGAAGGCACTTCGTTTTGCTTAGCTTGTCCCCGAAACGTTGTATCGTGGTTTCCAGTGTTCGAGCTTCTAGCCGACACGTCGAGCGCCGGCGCCGGCGCATTTAGTTGACTAGATACGTCAGTCATCAGGATTAGCAGAAGTACCTTGTAGTGAAAGGTGCGCTACCCTAGATAATAATTCGTGGAACGTGCTCAGACTTACTGTCGTAGGCCAAATCTCAGCGCTGCAACAGATGGCCAAGATCGGATACATGGTGAAACCTAATCCAGATTGGATCCGGCGACAAGTCAACGAAACACCATTACACGGACATGAACGTTTGAATACTCGGAAATGGATGCTTCAATCCAAACGTAAATTCTTGCCCACGAACACCTCACGGAATCCATGTATTCGCTCACCACTTTTCGTGAGCAGGTCGTACTACGCGTGGTCATGCATGAGCGCAAATTCGCAGCAACAAAAGGTGAGCAGGCTTACAATCGACCTCCCAAGCCCAAGCTGAGCTGTCTTGCTCGACAAGGTTGAGGTAGGTCTATATGCACGCAACGGCGATGAGATGACGTGTCCTAACAGGCAACACCCCATAGACCGACCTTTGCTATGGAATCTGGATCGAGACGGGCGTCGACGTTGGCTTCCCAGGCGGGGTCGTTGCGGAAGCCTCTCACACGATCAGTTATGATATTTCCGTCGATGATGCTCTGTATTAAAAAATGCATCCGGAATCAGTACCCTTGCTCCGTTCTACCCCAGTTGCCGCGACTCACGTGCGCAACCTGCAAATCCACACAAAAATATGAGCGATAGTCGAATAGAGATGCAATAAGCGGTACAGACGTGAATGTTCTGTTGTCCAAACTCTTTGGCCAAGCTCTGGGAGAGTGCCCTGATACCAAATTTACCCATCGCAAACGCACTGGTGGTAATGTTGCCCCTGATCGAGGCCGTAGCCCCCGTGAATATCAAAGTACCTTTCTTCCTCGCGCCACCCTTCCCACCTTCGCTTGGTTGTTCGAATTCGTTCTTGGTGAACTCGAGCAATGCTTCTCTGGCGAAGGTGAAGGCAGCGAGGGCATTGACATCTAACGACTCGCGCACTTCCTCTTCGGTGACGTCCAGGAATGGCTTCCATACGCCATGCCCGGCATTGAACACTGCGACGCGGAGAGGAGAAGAAGACACCGGGAAGTGGGTCCTGATGTTGGAAAACCCGGAACGGATCGAGGCTGGAGTGTAATCCGGGATTGGGAAAGGTGCGGCCTGATAACAGTAAAAGCCCTTGTCAGGATCAAGGTGGTGACAGATGAATTGCGTCGCACCTCTCCACCGTTCTGATTGATCTCGTTGGCGAGCTTGTTGAGATGCTCGGCGCCACGAGAGATCAACGCAACCCTGTAGCCCAGTTTGCCAAACAGACGACTGGAAGCATGGTCAAATTTGCCCTGCGTCGGTTGGTCGAGGAAATCCTTACGCTGAAGAAGCCCCTGTTCCTGTGCGGAAGTCAGTACTGTCGAGGGCCGCGTAAACACCGCGGGGAACTAACCTGAGCCATTTCCGATACCAGCGACAACGAACAAAGGTCGAATGGCAGACATTTCCTGTGTTGACTGTAGATGTGATGGTCAGGTTATACTGTGAACTAGAACGTACTTATAACGATATTCAGCGCATGAGTAAGCCGAGCCCGAGGATGGATCACAAATATTCAGTGCATCATGAGTAAGCCCCATCACAAATATTCCCAACATTAGTTAAGTACGCCGATCTATGCGCGACATGGCACAATCCGACTTCATTGCCCATGGGAGGTCGTGAGGGCAGCTTTACATGTTTTGTCCAACATGGATGTCTATGTTATTGTTCCAAATCGTCTAAGGTAACAAGTCGATCTAGCGGATCAATGGGTGCCATGCAGCGCAATGTGCCCGGCCTTGCTGTTCTGCCATACATCATAACGCTTCGCCCAGGTGTATGTGCCGTAGGCTGGAAATAATTGAGGGTAAGTGGTGTGAGGACGTGCGAAAACGCACCGATTGCGAACGGGACGATCCAATATGGCACCTGAGCAGCAAGGCGTTTGTAGCCATTGAACATCCAACCCTGGAAGATCTGTTTTGTTGGACGTTGACGGTAGGGAGAGAGAGCTGAACGATACGTGCAGCATCCGAGACGCGTGAATGGGTGAAACGTGAAAGAGCGCGCTCAATGACTCACTGTAGGTGATAACGCCCTTTTGCTTCAAGTTGCAGGTATCACCCCACCAAGGATTCTAATGAGACATTACTCCGCGCACTCTCGACGCAATCATGTCAAAAACTCACGTAGGCTTTGCCTGGCGAGCGAATGGCGAGTCAGCTTTTGGAAATTTTCAGTATGGAGGAACACTCACCTTCAGGCATACCACTGGAACGAACTGTAGTCGGCCGCATGATGGACTGTGTGAGACTGGTCAAACTTTGTGAGGTGACTGTCCGAGGTTTCCCGTCTGGACCAAACAAGGCGCAAACAACGCCATCGCGTCCACGTCACTGAGAATCAGTTCAGTTCACTCATCCTCATTCATAACCAAAAGGTACGAACTTGAGCTCTCAATGACACGCAGACTCACCAACGTATTGGGCGTTGTTCCCTCAGGCTTTACCGCTCGTTTTCTCGGAGAATGATTAGCCACCAGACACTCTACAACCTCGCTAACTACCTTGGCGCACTGGCCATGATTACTGTCGTCGCATACCACTTCGTTGCAGTAAACGTGCGCCATATTTCAGAGAATCCACAATCACACTAGATTCTGCACGAGGGATGGGTCGTATATGGTGAGTTCTAACACAATTGGGCATCTGGAGCAATTCACGAAAGAGATCCCAATTGTTACATTCTGTGGCCATCCCATACTTGCAACAACAACCCAGTGAAGTCAAGATACCTGCACCTTGACCACAGCGAGTCCCTACCGAAGTTTTGGTTTGGCACCTTGATAGTATGGTACACTAGTATTCTGTCCATCGTCTGCAAACTTGCCTCGAACCATCATGGCATGGGTATGATGTGGTTGATCCTGCACTAACTCGGGGTGACTTGTGGGGTCATCCAGATCATGATTCTTCTTTGAACAACAATTGCAAGTGGATGGTTCTTCAACAACGACAAGTGGTGCCAAATGTCAGCCAAGTCACAGAACGTCGAAATGCCTTCGCATACCACATAGCGTACACAGGGCTTGGCGGGTTTCGATGAGCTTTCAATATTTCCATGTCGACATCGCGGAAGCTGGAAAACTCACAGCAACACGTGAGAATTCCACACAGTACGTCGCAGCAATCCATGCTTTTGAGGTCGACAAGTACAGTACAGTCCTTGGATGTCACTGGAACGAGGGTGTTCGTTTTGTCAGGGTGAGAGTGAATTAGTTTTCTTTTTGTGTCGAGATGGTTGCTTTCAATGCACAGCCTTGAGCCATCGGAATGGCATATGATATAAACTGAACCCAGGCTCAGTTTTTGTCGAGCCGTTTACGCTGGACATGAGCTTGTGACTGGCGTTTCTCTTGTTGACTTTCCGGCGATGGTATCACAGGGTCGCGCACCATGTTCGTGGTCGAAAAAGAAAACGTGTTCTTTGGTGGATACTCGTGCCAAAGATGGCCTTGACCAAGGGAAATTCGGTCCTTAGTTGAGTACCCTATCATCGCAGTTACTGTGAGTTTGATATGGCTGATTTCTCGGGAGCCATGATAGCATCAGTAAGTTCGGAATCGACCGTGTGGCGGCCTGCCTTCATGTCGAAGCACCCAGCAAAAGTGATGGCATGTGAGAATGCCTTCGATGCGCTGTTGGAAGTCAAGGCAGGTGAGACCGGAAAAGTATAGATGCAGTCGAATGAAAGAACTAAGTTATAATAAAATTTTGCTGATGTTGATGATATGCTGACTAGCTTCGGATTTCCAACAGGCGGTGCTCGCCGAGGAGGTCAAAACGGAGATTAATGCTGCCCTTCATACTTTTTTTTCTGCACAGGGCAGTGACGAGGTACCCAAACTCAAGACGTGGGAGGTTGTACACGCTGTCAAAAAAGGGTTCTCCCCGATAGTCATCCTTCTGACCTCGGGCGTACCCCATTATCGACAGAGATAAGGCGGATCGGAATTGTGAAAACGAAACCATTCGCATGAAATCCATCCGATGGGTGGCGCGGTAACTGATCAGAACGTTAAGGCGGCTGCGATTGATCCGCCACTGATGGGCCAGCACCATTGGAGAGAATCTCTCATTTTCGTTCGTGCGGTACCGACCAGCATCCCTTCTACTCAGATGGGTTAGTCAATACTAATCAGCCTCTTTGGTGGTGACACAGTGTAGGTGCAGCCTCTGTCCATCTTCACATCGCCGCTAATCAGGGTCCTGCAGGGATGACAGTTGTTCTGTAGCAACATCTTCGGGGACCACTGCCCACTCCTGATGGACAGCAGGTCCGTGTGAGTGCTTACCCAGATGCTGTCAGTGCCTGAGGGTGGACGTCTGATAGTGAATGGTAACGGTCACGTTTCACTGATAGATACGAGTGATGCACAGGTGTCCAGAGATCAAAGGTCGAACGTACAGTAATTGATCGACACACAATCTTTGGTCAGATTCAGACTATCCCATCCAACATGTCATTATGTCGAATAATTGATCCTCTCTTATGAAAATTATACTGTCCAGTCTATCTCTATCAACTGGCTCGGTAATAATGTCGGCTAGTACTAACTTAGTGGCAGAAAGGGCAAGTGTTTTTGGGACACTCAAGGGGACACTTACCAAATACGAGCGAAAACAATTACCCTCTTGCAACATATACGCCTGGCATTTAGAAAAACATTTCGGACGATGGCATCACCAAGTTCAGAGTCGGCCGTGCAGGCCTTCATCTCGAGACACCGTACCCTCCTCGCACAGGAACGCGATGCAGAGATCGAGCGCACTTCCTTGATCCTGAGCAATGCTTCACCAAAGCTTCTCGAACAACGTGGACTGGCACTGGGTGGATTGGGTGTAGTGTCGGCCGGGGTGGGTCTTGGCGGAAAGACGTGCGTGATCGTACCTTATCATGGCAGCTCGCAACGTCTGATTTGGCGAAGCGCAGACTGGTAGAGCTGGAGAGACCTTCGGCATACCATTCCTCACCGTTATTCCCCCCTCATACCTTCAGGGTCGTATCTCCTAGCACCGTCGTATCATTCAGAACCTGAAGTGTGTCTACAGGCCCGGAGATCTCGCCCGGATCGAAGAGACCGTTTCAACCACGCAGAGAAAGACGGGCAGCAAAGGGAAGAAGGCACAGCTCACTGCTTCCGATACGAAAAGCTCCGCTGCTCCGGAGGGTGTAGTGTACAAAGTTTGTGATATTACTTCCACTCTCTCCAACCACGTCCTGATTCTTTAACAGGTTACTGATACGCGCATCGTTGTTGCTGTGGATCCTCCTGAATCTGGCGATGCTGATCTTGATTTGCCAGAGAGATGTCGTGTCGTCAAACTCGCAAACAGTATTACTTATGATCGGTAGAGAAAATCGCTCTCTATAGGCCATCGCGTTCTGAGATGCCGTTCCTAGGATGGACAAAGCTATAGATCACTTGGAGAAGATTGCGATACCCTCCACGCGAAAGGTAATCACCCTCGCGACAAACTAAATCTTCATGGGACTCACTGGTGGTGTTTTTCAGCCAGACGACAGGACAAACTATGAACTCACACTCCTCATTCGCGTGTTGCTCGGAATGTCGCCGCCCTCCAAGCCCTCCAAACTTGGAGACATTTCTTTTTTCGACGAATCACTCAATCCCAGCCAAAAAGCAGCCGTACGATTTGCTCTTGAAGCCGTAGAAGTCGCGTGTATCCACGGTCCTCCAGGTACGTTCCATCGCTATTCTGCCTCTGTCTCCTTTATCAACGTACAATCAGGCACGGGCAAAACCCACACGCTAATCGAGATCATACGTCAGCTCACATCCAACCCACCAGACCAGAAACCGATCCGCGTGCTCGTATGCGGTGCTTCCAACCTTTCCGTCGATAACATCCTCGAACGACTTCTTGCTCTCCCTCTCCATGAGAAAGGAAAGGGGACACCGCTCAAAGTGACGCGAATTGGCCACCCGGCGAGAGTTATGGCACGTGAAAGTGTCCTCGATGCGACGTTGGAAGTCAAGGCTGGTCGGAGTGATCAGGTTCGTCGGTTCTCCCCTCTTGAAGATGTGCTAACCGGCGTGCTACAGGCGGCGCTCGCCAAGGATGTAAAGGCGGAGCTCGATGCTGCTCTTGACACTCTTGCGGGGAAAGGTAAAGGCAAGGGGGCAAAGAAACCACGTGGCCTCGAACGCAAGAAAATGTGGGAGGATGTGCGTGCGCTGAGAAAAGAGTGGGTGTTTATTGGCCGCTCTGCGGTATTCATCAGTCTGATCGGCACATGCCTTAGATATCGACAAAGAGAAGGTGGGGTCATGAAGGCGGTCCTCTCAGAATCGCAGGTACTTGCCAACCCCGTTTTCAGATAAGATTGTAACTGAACACGTACAAGATTGTCCTGGCCACCTGTCATTCTGCCGGTGGGAGACAGCTACGTGATCATACCTTTGATGTGGTCATCATCGATGAAGCCACTCAAGCTGTCGAAGCAGTATGTGCCGGCATAGTATGCTTCTTGACTGCTGAACTTTTGATATTTTAGGTGTGCTGGGTCCCTATATTTAAGGGAAAGAAGTTGATCCTGGCAGGTGACCCTATGCAGCTACCCCCTACCATCCTATCTTTGGACAAGCATGAAAGCAAAGGCAAGCGAGCAAAGTCTTCGGAGAAGCAACATAAGAATAGCTCAGACAGCAAGGGAGCACCGACGAAGCTCTCCAAGCTAGACAAAAGCAA
>JBBPNO010000107.1:0-58117 GCA_038090915.1 Boletus eberwhitei
TTCACTCTACACCACTCTGTGTTAACCTCAAGGACATTCAGTAGTGAGTCTCACACTACACCTCACTCCTCGCCGTGTCCTGCGCACCCCATTCGGGTACCCTTGTATCCCGAAAACATTCACCAAAGTGCTCCCATCCCCCAAGGTCAAGCATTTCGCAGCCGAACTCAGACTTCACCCAGCTTGAGGGGGAGTGTCAGAACTGGCAAACATGTGTGTAGCCACTTGTCAGCCCTGCCAGGCATCATTCTATGGACCTATATACATTTTCGCTTGAAGTCGTATCATGTGCTTTACATTTTCATACCTACTCACCTATGTTGTTTATTGTCTCGACCCTTCATTTCATATGCTACCTTTTGTGCTCAAGTACTTATATCTATGAGTATATAGTTTCTTGCTCAATGACTGCTACCTCAGTCCATTCTACTGCATGTGACTGAGGTGAGCTACTTCCTTACCATGCCAGACTAATTGCTTACTATGTACATAGACTGTTCATCTAGGTAATTACCAATGAGTCCATTCTACCACATGCGACTGAGACTGTTCGTCTAGCTGCACACTCTCACTTTCGCCCTACTCGTGCTCTCTCATGTATGCACACCAGTAGACCGATAGTATTCCCATGTCCACTCCAACTGTCCTGCTCGTCGCGTATCTGGCGCAAGCACGTCATGTGCGCTTGCCATATACGGTAACCGAGAGTGACCCCGGGATTCTCCGAGAGACCTAACAAACGTGACAAACGGCACAGCATGTTCGTTTACTAGATATAGATACTTTCTGGGAAGCACAGTGTAGTTATCGACTATCGAGCCCCGGATTCACTGTCGGTCACTTCGTTGAGCATTGACAGTTCTTCTACTTTAACTTGAAGCACCTCTTCATGAAACTTATATCTGCTTTCCATCCGCCATCGTCTGTCATTGATTCTCTGAAATGCACGCTAGCAGACGAAAATGGGTCTGAGTTCCTTGTCGTGGCCAAACTGAACAGGATAGACGTCTACTCTCTGCAGCCGGGAGGTCTCCGCCATGAACAAGGAATCGAGATATGGGGAAGGATACGAACGATAAATGCGGTTCCAATTGTGGTATTTCATATCAATTGCGGTATCTGTTCTGTCAATAATGGTTTTTCTTAATTAACAGCACACCACTAGAATCAGCTTGTTGGTCCTCACTGATCACCCAGACCCCGAACTTATCTTCTTGCTATTCACGGCGTCTAAATCCGGTGAGAGAGACCTCAGCGCAACCAGGCATCTCGCTCTATTCGAAAGAAGTGCACGCCCAGCAGAATTCTGCCATGATGTGCTCGTGGACCCATCAGGAGCTGTAGCCGTCGTAAGCACATACACGGGAAAACTCAAGATCATCGTTCTGACAGAGGAAGGTGGTTACGAAAGAGACTTCGACGCATCGTCAGCATGCTTTTCGTTGTCCGACGTGCAAATCCGGCTAACCACGTATTGACAGAGTTCTGGAGCTGAATCTTCTCGGTCTTGCCTTCATCTCTACGACGGCTGAATCATACACGCTTGCTATGTTACACTTTGATTTCCAGCAATGTCTCCAGCTTCTCGCGCGTGATATTCAAGTCGATGATCTTCAACTCTCTCCAACACCATCGCAGCTACTTCCTCCGCTGTTGCTTCCTGGGAAGTGGTTCTCTATCGAAGATCAGACGCCACACTTGATATTTGTCCCTTCTACTGAAGGTAGCGACAACGAATGTGAAGGTGGAATCTTAGTCATTGGTGGGCGAAAGATTCTGCTGTATGATTTGGCTTCTAGCGATGTCCTGGAACAAAATATCCGCAAGAGCCGCCGCATGGAAAAAAAGAAGAAGAGCAGAAACGTAGAAGAGGCTGCAAATGCGAAGCAAAAGGAAAAAGAGAGGGAATGGAGGAAGAAGAAAGCACGTGCAGCGATTACATGGCCATGGTCTGAAGTCACTGCGTGAGTCTTGCTTCAACATGGTCGAAGTTGGAGAATCGAGAATCACATATTTTGACTGTAATAGCTTCTGCCCGCTGACGGAAGGAAATGATAAGTTCTTGCTAGGCGATAAATTCGGAAGACATGCAATTTTATATGTCGACAGAACCGCTGGCACAATTTTGACACTTGTTGCTTTGGGAGAAGTATGTGGCACCTCTGGGCTTCTTCGCTTGACTAACCTATGAGCTACTCAGGCATCCTCTCCAACGACCTTGACATACCTGGCTAATCAAGTGGTGTATCTCGGATCGCATTTTGGCGACTCGCAGCTGTTGCAGATCAGCCCAGCCCCCGTTTCCAGTTCCGAATGTCCGACGTTACCCATTCCTGCATCCGTTCGCACTATCAAGCCTAAAGATCTTGGCACAATGACCAAGGTTGATGACGACGCCGAGGGGATCATCGTCAATGGTATTGGTAGCTACCTCATCGAAATAGAGAGTTTTAACAACCTCGCACCGATTGTCGATGGGATCCTTGTCGACGCGGATAATAGTGGTCCGGTATGTAACGTTTTGGAATTTAGGGGATTGCTGATACTTTTCACAGAATGAAATTGTTACATGTTCTGGGGGACGGAATACAGGTTCATTGAAGGTTGTCAA
This sequence comes from Boletus eberwhitei, assembly GCA_038090915.1. Lineage (NCBI taxonomy): Eukaryota > Fungi > Basidiomycota > Agaricomycetes > Boletales > Boletaceae > Boletus > Boletus eberwhitei. Next base: position 2,612 of record JBBPNO010000107.1, read on the forward strand.
GAGTGGCGCTGACTTTCGGGAGGCGGCGGTGGTGCACGGTATATCTAATGTCGACCGCATTTGGTCGCTGCGCGAGAAATACAAGGATCAGTGAGTATAAGCCGACGCTGAAATGCATCGATGCTCAACCTTTGCACAAGGACAACTACTCATATCGTAGTGTCAACTCTTCAAGACACGCACGTCCTTCGTTTCGAGGATGACCAAGGGACTATAATTTCCAGTGTCGGATGTTCTGATAAGGGCTTCCTGTCGTCCCGGACGTTAGCGGTCTCGAACATCCAACGGCGAATTCCAGGGGATAGGTCAACCTACGTCGATTCCTCGCTAGTCGTACAGGTCGTTCCTGAGGGACTACTACTTCTGAATTACGATTCCGGCTTGCGAGAGTACGCTCGAATAGGCGATCTTTGGACGCCAGATAAATTTTCCGACGGCAATGCTGCCAGCTGGAATAGGGAAATCGTGGCTGCTGATATCAATGCGAGTCAAGTCGTCATCGCCCTCAAGCACGGCAGATTGGTTCTACTTATCCTCGATGGTGATCGCTTCGTGAGGCAGAGAACGCGAGAATTTGTGGAGCCCCCACCATTCAACTGCACCGCGGAGGTCTCGGCTGTGACGTGTCTACCCTTCGACAGTACGAAGTCATACGCCGTGAATATCGCCGTTGGATTTTGGATGTCGAAGACCGTTAAGATTCTGTCCCTCTTGGAACCTGACACTATGAAGGATGTCTGTAAAACCAGAGAGCTTCCGGCTGCTCCGCGCTCTCTGCTCCTGTACAACTTTACAAGCGAACCGGGAGGAAAGCCCCCACAATCACACCCACACCTTCTTGTCGGCCTCGTCGATGGCTCTCTTACAACATTTTCATTCCAGAAGGGGACATTAGGAGAGCAGAAGCTCATTTCAATCGGCAACCTTCCTGTGACGATGCATACTTGCCGCATCAGGGATCGCTCGACAGTATTTGCTTGCGGGGGTCGAACATCGATATTATTCTGGGAAAGAGAACGTCTACAGCATTCACCCCTGATGCTCAAGGTGCGTATCATGGCTTCCTCATGATGTCATCTTAGCTCACTGAGTACCGTGCACATACAGGACATCAGCGCAGCTGCTGAATTGAATGCTGTGGCGTATCCCGCATCAGTGATCCTGGCTATCCCAGATGCCCTCGTCATTGGAGCAGTGGCGAACTTTGACAAACTTCATATCCGATCGGTATGCTCGAATTTCATGACCTTCAACCTTCTCCTGATTACCGGATAGATCCCCCTAGGCTATAACTCTCCGCGTCGCATCGTTCACAGCCCAAGCTGGGGAATATTCGCTGTTGCCTGTACGCGGCCAGCACCCGCTCAGATTGGGCAAGCAGAGGTTTTTAGTTCTACGGTGCAAATATTCGATCATACCTCTTTTGAAAGTGAAGTGGCAACTCAGACCATGTAGGAAGAAGCTGACTTTTCCACACGCAGAGCTCAGTGAATTTGAAGTTGACCAAGGCGAAGAAGTAACATCCCTCCATGCTTTCACGGCCACCTTGTCGGGTGCACCGTCGTCTCTTCTATGCGTGGGTGTTACATCGTACGATGCTGGAGAACGGGAGCCTTCTCGAGGGAAGCTTGTGCTCTTACAAGCAAATGGTTCGCGTGCGTTTTTGGTCGTGATGGCGTCCGTAAGCGTCAAGGGTTGCGTATACGCGATCACCTCGATGGAGAACATGATCCTTGCCGCTGTCAATAGCTCTGTGGGTATAGTCGTGTGTTTCTATAAACATAGGTTGACCACCACGTCTTTAGGTCATTGTCTATCAGGTTGAAGGTACAGAGAAGCAAGTCTCAATGACGCAATCTACGGTGTTCAATCACAATTATCTCATCACCACCCTCGTATCTCGGGACAACCAACTGTTGGTCGGAGATGCACTTACCTCGATCTCTCTGCTGAAACTCCAGGGTTCACACATTGAACCCATTGCCAAGGATTATGGATCCTTGTGGCCAACTTGCGCAGAACTGTTAGACGACAATACCATCATTGGAGGAAATGTGAGGATGTGATTTCTGACTGGCTACAATTCAAGCTCATGTCGATCCTCAGAGCGACTACAATGTGTTCACATTTCGACTCCAAGTCAACGAATTACACAGAGTGCTCGAGCGCGAAGGCCATTACTATCTAGGTGACATCGTAAACAAGTTTTTGCCTGGTGAGTGACGCCACAGTACTGGTCTTTTGAGTCCGATCAGCACTGACATCGTCATTAAGGGGTGCTTGCCTCCCATGACATATCGGTTGACATCCCAATGGTGCCTAAACAACTGTTTTTGACACCAGCCGGGCAAATCGGTGTTATAATTGACCTAACTGACGACGAGCTATCACTTCAAATGACGGCCCTACAGAGGAACTTATCAAGCTTTTACGAACTCAAAACTGGCATTAGTCATTCAAAGTAAGGCTTCTTCCTTTCAGAACTTACTCGACTAACATCTCCCAGGTACCGCGTGCCAAAGAACAATTCTGGCCGGAGTGATCTAGAGGCAACTTCTGTTGGCTTCCTTGATGGGGACTTCTTAGAGTTATTCCTCCGATACATGAGTGATGAGCAGTCCCTTGCACAGATCATGGAGGGCCAATCTGAGCCTGAGCGGTTAACATTCGCGCCAGATCGGTTACAGAAGGTGTTGGAAGAATTGCAATGCTTTCATTGAGATGGTTGTTGGTTCACAATAAATGAATGTCAAGAAATGAATGTAACTGTATTCTGTATGACGATTCGCTAGTCGAAGAATGACTCGAAGAAGGAAAATCAGGACCAGAGACTGGTTAAGAATGGGATAGATGTGTGGAGGGATGGTACCGACTGCATGACTAGCTTCATATCTGCTTGTTCGTTAGATACTCGAGGGGCAAAGTAAAATCCCGAGACGAGAACCAGGTAACTGAAAGTGTATCAAAGTTAGTCGACCTGCCTTCTAAGCGTAGTTGGAAGTATACCTGAGAATGAGGATGCTTCCCCGATGATAGTTGCTTTTCGCTTCGATATACGTGTATGTCATCAGGAATACGGCAAGGATAATAACGACAACGTCCCAACGCGGAAAGATGAGACTATCATGGGAATTATGGTGATCCATCCTTCAAAAAGCGAGGGGAAGCTCACGTGAACGAGTAGGCAATTTCCCCCATCCGATCGGGAAAATACCAGGCAGAAAAGGCCACCATGGCAGGGATTTGGAGAAGACACACTTGAAGCGCGTACGCGGAGCCAATTTCCATGCTATGATTGGCGAGAGCCATCAGCAGACAGCGACGTGACATTGATTAATGCAAACCTCAATGCGATGTTTTCATTTAAAGCGAATGAAATGGCATTCATGAATTCCGTGGTATTAGGAACTAAAGCAAAAAGCGTGATACCAAGGAACTTTTCATCGATGCCTGAACCTTCTAACACAAAGTCCACGACATCGACCAAAAGCTCTGAAAGAGTTGGTTTTAATCGCAAGGACATTATTATTTATGTAAAACATACCTGCAATGACCGCATAGAGCGCGGTGCATGCCAACAACACAGCAGCGCTCGTCATCCTGCTCCATTCGGGAGCCTCATGCCCAGTATGACCACCAACACCCGTGTCTGCGTCGTATGCTGCGGATGTCTTGAGTCGTGCCGGAGACATAGACTGACCCTGTTGATGTCTCAGCGCACTAACAGTTGCAACCGCAACAGCCCGCGTGAAATCGTCCTTGGTCAGACTCTCGGGTAGCTGAGTGTTTTTGATCGCCAGGTCTACGCTTTCCATGAGTGGCGTGAACTGCTGCATCGGCGGAGGCGCATACGATACACGCCTGAGCGAAGGCGAGAGGGGAGGACGGGACATTCCGGCTTGCTGTTGAACAGAGGTGCATTCGACAGGCTTGTGAGCCGAGGCCTGGTAACTGGAAGGTATATCATGCTCGACACCCGCAGGATCCTCGTGTTTATGTGTTTCTCGGACAGCAGGTTGCGGTGCATTGCTGGGAGTGCGTTGATATCCAGAGGCACGGTGCGTGGGCGGAATTTCGAGGGAATGAAGCAACGGTTGGGGGTTTTGCCAAATCTGAGTAGCATGGGTACGTAGAGAGAACCACAATCCAAGGAGATACGACTGGGAAACTTCACTGAGTAATTTCACGGGAGAACGAAATTATCACTGTACCCACAAACAAAAGAATCACTGCACAGAAGTACATCAAAGTCTTGACGGTTGATTGGTAGAACGGGTCCTTGACAGGATCTGTGTGTTGATAGTAGCAGTGATCACACCTCCAGTTTGGAACACTTTGGCCATTGTCATCAGGACAACCACTGCAAACCAACTGGAACTAGGGGTCACGGCACGCAAAGTCAGAATTGGAATATCGAGGATTTGATCGTACTCACGTTTCCGTAGATCTGGTAGAACAACGTTGGTGTGAGAGTACCGATGAAAGCCATGATTAACATCATGCTCGTTACTCCCGCGCTCTTAGCATTAAACTTTTGCTCCTTTTTCCTCAGGGCCCCCGCGCACATACTTGTGCCTGGCATCAAGAGAACTCCTGCGAGTAGACTTCCCACTATCGATCCTTCAACAAGATGTCCCCTGCCCCGAGTAAGGGCGATAGAGTACAGGATGACTTCAATAAAGGAACCAAAGGTAGCATTGATGACAGCACCCATGCCGATTGAGGACTGAGCTGAGATGGAGGCGACAGCCATACCAATGAAGTAGGAGAGTGGAATCACGCTCGTAAGACTCAAGATAAAGATGAGTGTTCGAGAAATGAGGAAGGAGAGTATCGCTGGAACATGTTCGATGCGCTTGGCCAGAGGAACCAACACGAAGCCGTCGAATATGACGAAAAATACGAGGGGAAGGAGGTTGACGAAGATTATGTTAACTCCACCAACGGTGTACTTGTAATATTCCCATCCTATCGCGCGATACACGCAAAGCAACACCGTTGACCTTCGTGATCCCAGAGTCGAAGGCGCGGTTTGACCTTGGGACAATCGGGGATGTTTGACGGAATACTCGACTGGAGCTGCAGCTGCGGAGCTGGAGGCATCCGCTGGCAAGGTGGCAGACGTGTCAGTGTGAGTGGAGGCAACAATAACCACAGGAGGCGGGGCGCAAAATCGAAGTCTCGTCGGGTTGGCGACTATGTAGTTTATTAACGCCCAGTTTAGCTTCGCCATAGGGATGGTGATGATAAGTGCCCAGCATGCGATGCAGGTCAAGAGCATAAGAGGCGCGATCACGGCGGCAAAAGAAATCCAGAAAGCGGTGCGGCCCAACCAATCTCCGGACACCCTTTGGTATGCATTGGTTGATCTGGTAGGTGACGGCGTAGCCCCGTAGGACTTAGAGGGCAAGAAGAAATGACCTGGATGAGCTGTCGAGAGCAAGGACGTGCCCTCGTTGGGAGGGTGTGCTTGCATATACGGTTGAGCTTGGTGAGGGGTGAGAGGGGTGATGGTAGGGGTCCTGGATAGTGCAGTTTCGTTACTGTCGCAGTTTTCCTCTAGTTGATTTTCCTCGTCGTCATCGTCTTCGCTATCACCTTCGACATACTTCCCAAAAGGCCACGCAACATACCAACCCAGGCCAAAGACTAACGTAGAGTATCTGCGACCCCCCAAGGGCAGGAAGTACAGGATGGCCGAGATAGCAAAGCACGCCGCAGCCAACAACCAACCAAAGCAGACAACCCAGAAAATGTTTCCAGGTAGCAGATGGCGTTCCGCTTGTGCTGAAGGAATTGAATGCAGTGCGGCGTCTGCATTGCGTGTGATAGATCTAGACTTCTTGTACAAAGCAGGTTTCCAGATACGCAGACCGAAAGGATGCTCGACGTTTATAAGAGATTGACGGTCTTTGAGCGTGATAAGGTCGTCATCCTCCCGCGTTCGTTCAACGCCCTCGCTCTCTGGGCTATCATCGGAGTCAGGAGAGTCGTCAGCAACAGCCTTGCCCCGCGCGTGACGGTTAGGTTGCGTGAGGTCGATATCTGCGTCCTCTTGTTCTCCACTGAGAATGTCGGCTTCCCGAAAGCTTCTGGTGTGACCTCGTGTACTGCCCAGGCTGGCGCTCCGAGCTCTGTCCCTGGACGAGCTGTCGGACATGTTCCTGCAGAAGGGTTGGCGGGACACTGGAGAAGTTGAACGATTCGACGATGGGAAATAGGAGGTCCCTTGATGATGGTGCTGCGGTATTTCCACAGCCGACCGGTGAAAGGTATGACGGTGACGAGGAAGATGGGTTGGCTGAGCGTGCGTGGTCGGAGTGGGGGAAGAACCCGGCGTGGGTGCGCAGTCATCACCGTCGTCCTGCCTACCTCCAGAAGGCTCATAATTGTTCATGGTGCTTCTCCCACTGGCCAAGCGGACGACGGGCTTGAACCGCTAACGTTGTGTGGTATCGAATGAACCCGGGAATATTTGCTCCTGGCGCGCTGAACAGTTGTGATGAAAGCGTGACACTGACGCATTGTCCTTTGACTAGCAATCGCTTATTTGACAGAGGGACCGTTTCGCGATGCAATGGTGAAATAATTAAAGGAAGCATTATAAAACATGAGCGACGGAAAGGCGTAGTGTTTAAAATTAGTGTGATGCGGACAACCGGTTCCCTCACTTCCGCAATAGTTTCTCTCGCAGCTCAGCACCCTTCAACTGAGCTCGCAGGTATTCCAGACGGTCCTGATACCTAGCTGTCACTTCTTGGCGTCGACGCCGGATATCGAATAGTTCGGCTTCAAGAGCATTCATCTCTGGATCTTCATCCATCGTCGACATCGAGCTTTGTAGTCTCACCAGGTTGACGCTTGATACACTCCCTAGCTCTCCCAAACGTGGATGCGCTAGTGCTGGGGGAGTCGACGGGGGTACTATGCGAGTATGAGACGACAACGAAGACATGGATCTCTTTCGGCTAGCTGCAGTGAGAGGTGCCAGTGGACCGGTTGTCCGAAGCGCCGATGGATTAGGACGGTGGGAACGTGGTTGGGAGACATTAGTCCCATATGAAGTGGTGGACCGAAGAGAGACACCATCAGCGTCAGAACCATGGTATGGAGTTCCCCAACCCGATGCGCTACCACCACCCGTAAGGAAAAAATCGCTGTACTCTCCGCCATTCCTACGATTCATGGCAGATATTGAGGGCGACCGGGGTAACGGTGCATGTCCGGGCATATGCTGACTCCGAGTCAGTGCACTGAGCTCCAGCCCACTGAACGCATCGAGAAGCCTCCGGCCCTCCGCTTCCATTGCTTCAATCTCAAGACGAATATCTTGAGATGATTTCACCTTCCCGTCGTCCGGCGACGGATTGCTTGTAAGGATCGAAGGGGAATGTTTTAGATCAGGATTACGAATTGGGAAAGAGGAGGGAGGTGCCACAGTGTCTATCCGCCGTATAGTTCGAAAGATCGATTGATGAGAAGGGCTGCCAGGTAAACGATGCTCTGCATGCGACTGCGTCGAAATTCTACTCTGATCATGGCGCAATTCCAGTCTCAGGGCCGAATTGACACTTCTCATGTCTGAGGGTATGGCTCTGCGTTTGATAGGGCTGGATGGTGAGGGACCCAGAGATAATGTACTTGACGACTCGCTGGTAGCGCTGTCGTGTGTTGAGATCGCACTGATGCGACGGCTACCACGTTTGAACAGGTTGGACACCGCTGACGAGACCGAAGTTTTGGATCGGATCGAAGGTGTCCTGCAGGACTTGGTCTGAAATTGACGTGGACTATGAACCTCCGGGTTGAAGGCTACTAGGGAATGACTCAGTCCAGAAATGGAAAATGGAGTATGAACTCGGTTGACCTACCTTCATGAAGCGAACGGCTGTGAGAACCCAAGGGAATGACAGGTGTCTCTGTGGGAAGAGCGGTGCCACTGGCTAAACGTTCGAAGATGTTTTGCCGCAGTAGTCGGTATTCCTCGTCACTGAACATACAATGAGAAAGGATTCCTCGCTGTTGTCCACTCCGCCGAGAATTGTGGGAAAGGACTTACTTTAGTAAACCTTCCGCATTGGCTGCTGCCAATTCATCGAGACGCTGTGCGAGAGTCGAACTATCTTGCAAACGTGAACCTTCGATAGACCTCAGCAGAAGGTAAATACGGACGTTATCGCATCTGTGTGAGCTCGAGGCGCCGACCTAGGACTGGACGCTTCGAAGGGTCGCAGGGGCGAACGCGATGAACGATTGAGACCTGGGTGTGATAGAGAATCCCGGTCGACGGATTTCTGCGACTTGGTGCCAACATGCAAGAGCTGAGGCGGGGACATTTCTGCAAAGGTCTCCCGCTGTTTTCCTTTGTATTTACCATACTGCAAAGCGGCGTTAGTGCCAACGATGAAATGATGAATGTGGGGTACGGACGAATCTGGAACGAATGACCTGGACCACAGACTTGTCATCCTCAGGAAGATTGGTATCATCGAGCGTCCTGGAGGAAAAGAAACCCATTGTCCAGTGTGACCAATGGGTCGCTGCAGGTGCTGGACCTTGAGCGAGATGTTTCAACTGTCAGAGGCGTTGGGTACCCCGGAAGAGTAGGGTGCCAGAGGGCCTCCATTCCCCGCTAATCGGAATGAGATTAGACAGACATCTGACACTCTGTCCACCATCACTAAATTTCGGTGCCGTCGAGCACTGGATTATTCCCCATAACTGGGGCCGTAGTTTCTCGTTGTACGTCCCGCTCACCTATGTCGCTTCTCAGGAATAGTGCCTTCCAGATACTAGTATCCACTACTAGTACCCATGGCCTCGTTCTCAGAAAATGTCAACGTGCGCGCTTCTCTGTCAGCTGTGGTATCCCCCCCCCGTTGAACGGGGTAAGGGTCCTTGATCTGACGAGGGTATTGGCTGGTCCAACCTGTTCTATGCTCTTGGCAGACCTAGGGGCAGATGTCATTAAAATAGAAGAATTATCTAGAGGAGACGACACCCGTCAGTCGTCCATGATTTCACTTCGTTCTCGCTTGATGACCTCACAGTGAATAGGGTCGTGGAGTCCCCCATCTGCCCCTGTGATAAATGATGCACCCAAAGAAACTTCACATCTACCACCAGAGTCGGCTTACTTCCTCGCAGTTAATAGGAACAAAAGATCTATCACAGTCGACTTCAAACGAGCCGAAGGGCTTGAGATTTTACACAAGCTAGTAAAGTCCTCGGACGTTCTTGTTGAAAATTTCGTCTCCGGCAAGCTTGCTTCTTTGGGTCTTGGCTGGGAAGACTGCCAAAAAATCAACCCCCGGCTCGTCTATGCTTCAATCACTGGTATTGGTCCCTCCCTGTGTTGTGTAAAATCTCACTTCTAAACCCCTTGGGTAGGCTATGGGCAGACAGGGCCTTATCGCGAAGCCGCAGGCTACGATGTCGTAATTGAGGCTGAGGCAGGCCTGATGCACATGTTAGCATGTTGTTTCTATCATCTCTCCGTTCCTGTGTGCTATCGATTACCACAGCACAGGCGAGCCTGATTGCGCCCCGTCCAAGGTTGGCGTGGCTGTCACTGATATCATGACTGGCCTCTACGCCCACGGCGCCATAATGGCAGGGTTACGTTCTGTGAACCAAACCGGCCAAGGCGTATGGATCGATTGTAACCTTTTTGAGACTCAAGTAGGCATGCTTTTCTCATCTTCAAGTTCTCTTCCACTCAGATCACTCAGCTAGCAGGGCTTGCTAACATAGCTTCCAATTACCTTATCGCCGGGCAGGAAGCTACTCGGCACGGAACTGCACACCCTTCCATAGTACCATACCAGGTCTTCCCGTGCAAGGATGGCTTCTTAATGATTGGTGCGGGAAACGAGAAACAAGTAACCTCATATATCCCAGTGCGTCTCAACTGACCACTGATTTGATCTCCCACAGTTCAGGCTTCTTGCTATCACGATCCTCCAGAAGCCCGAGCTCGTGGATGACGTACGCTTTTCGACTAATACGGCTCGCGTAACGAACCGGGAAGCACTCATCGACATAATCTCTACTGCGCTGAAACGACACGAAAGAGACCATTGGATCGAACGACTGAGAGGGGTTGGGTTCGTATCATTCAGAATGAGATGCGTTTACATGAGAATGACCTTGATCCTTGAAAGTATTCCGTTCGGACCAATCAATAATATCGGACGGACGTTCGCACATCCTCAGGCCGTTGCGCGCGAGTCCACAGTAGAAATCGATGTACGTGTCTCGCCTGTGCAACGTGCCTGCAGGGCTGGAACACTCTTGTTCGGGTAGCATCCCCGCGCAGGCAAGATTCGTATGGTTGCACCACCGGTTACCTACAATGGCAAGAGGATGCCAGTGAGGCGAGCACCACCTTGGCTTTCACAACATACTACGGAGGTATGTCCGCCACATGGATGTGTGGTTGCACTAAGCTTGTAATGTGCGTCTGCAGATCTTGCAGGAATTAGGGTATTCGAAGAATGAAATCGCGAGGCTGCGGGCGAGCAAGGTCGTGTAGCATGTGTGCCGAGCGCAAAGAAATGGGGCACTGGGGAGTGAGTCAGAGAGCGTATGTTAGCCTCGGATGTCCGCTGTGGGTCGTCTCGCAAAGCTCGAACCGTAATAAGTATGGTGTGCGTATTTGCAATGGCACAAAAGGGTTTGCCATTGAGGGTAAACGACCGCGTTGGTGCAAGGGGGGGCACATTCCGAGTATAGAAACGCGGGCAATGCAGTCAAACGTCGATAATCACTCGACTGTCCACTTATGTACTTGCCTTCGGAAGAGATCCCGCTCGCCCCGTCTGACTTATAGCCTATTTCATACTTTTTTACCCTTGCTATTCCCTTTCTTCCTTGGCCATGTCGTCCCGTTTCGCAGACCCAACAACGATGCGGACTTGGTCTCCCATTTATCACGACGACAGCTCCAAGCGGCCGCCCCCTTCCCCCTCCAACAAAGCCCCCCCCTCCAAGAAGCTTGATGCAAAGTCTCGTGCCGTCTCGGAAGAACCCTGTCCTCCTTCCAAAGCGTCACAGCCTGCCGTCGCTCCGTCATCAGAGTCGTACACAGAGTCATGTACGGACAAGGTATGTCCTCCCGTCTCGCACATCCATGCCACCACTCCCCCGCCCATCCTCCACCGAGTCCCACTCCAAGCAGTGCTCACCACCTCTTTTGTTCCCTAAAGTCGTCAAGCAATCGGGTCGTCGTCAATATGGAAGTATTCGAGCAGATTCTCGAGTTGGACGAGGGAGACAGCCAGGAGTTTTCCCAGGACATGGTCAAAGAGTATCTCGAACAAACACAGGCAACTATTAAGCTCATGGACGAATGCTTGTGCGCTAGTCTGTCCCTACAGAGTATCACTGATGTCTCACTCCCTCCCAGCGCAAAGCATGAGCTGACACAGCTTGGCAAACACGGTCACTTTCTCAAAGGCTCCTCCGCCGCGTTGGGAGTCGTCCAAGTGCAGGAAATCTGCGAGAAGATCCAGCACCTTGGCAATCGAATCGATCCCGACAAGGAGCCAGAAGTCAAGATATCGGTTGAAGATGCGTTTGCGAGGATCAAACCATTACTGGCCCGGCTGAAAGAGGAGCATGCTGTAGCGGCCAAATGGTTGAAGAAATTCTTCGAAGGATGTAAACCTTGAGCTCTCGGGGAATCCACTGGGCGTCAAGTATCTGACGATGGTTGCTGTGCGACGATGTGCACCTCGGTATAGGCTTCACAAGCCATGCACAAGAGAAACATCGGAGCACAGTCTGGTACTTGCTGCGACATGGAAGGCTGTATCGATTTTGTACCATGACCATTTTATCCCTTGTTCGTTTCCCGCATTATCATCTTGCTCCCTCATATGTTGTTTCACTACATACACCTAAGTTCCTTCCGAGACACTGTGTTCACTATAAATTACAATCAAACTTTGATTCACCACTATTCTTCATATCGAAGAGATCAATTCACTTCTGCTTGTCCCGGATTCGAGCCTTGGCGTTCCTGGATCTTGGTCACCACCGTGAGTAATTTCCATAGATACAGTATTAGAGCCGTTGTACGTATACCGACACGTCTCGGAGATCACGGGACTCTTTGTTATGACGCGACTCCGCATCCACAACGACCTTGGCCGCATGTCTGTCGCGAGCTACAACGATCTTGTACTGCCCACGCCCGAGCAGTTCTCTGCCTTTCCATATGACCCGCCCTATTCCATACAGACAGACCTCATGAAACATGTTTATTCATCCATTGAACGGAGGCACGTCACGATCGTCGAGAGCCCGACCGGCACGGTACGCGCCATGTGCGAGGATCTCCCTCCGAGTTCTTGACTCTCTCCACAGGGGAAAACCCTGAGTCTCCTCTGCTCAAGCTTGTCTTGGCTCACCGACGAGAATGAACGTGCGCGCAAAGGACAGATTTTGCAGCATGCGATGCAAAATGCCGGTAAGATAATTCAATGCTTGCGAGGCTGGATGGCTGTGTCTTATCCGTTGCACGTGTGATGGTGCAGGACCGGCATGGGTTTCCGCCCAAGCAGCTCAGATAAGACAAAGAGAACTCGAGGCACAAGACGGCGAATATGAAGAAAGGCTAGCGAAAGCGAGAAAGGCCGAGGCCCGTTTGCGAGCTTTGGCAAATGCAAGGGTTACGAAGCGTCAAGTATGGCAGTTCACGGTCGATTTCACGATAGCTAATACCGGAGGATAGCGAGTTCCTGCGGGAACCATCCAAGCACCTGACGAACAGAACGAAGAACTGTATCTTCCTGATCGTGAAATGGATGAAACTGAAGACAATATTTCTCCAGCTGTTCGTGAACTGATGGCAAAGTGCGTCGCTTTAAATGGTGTCATGGAGTGTACTCCCTGAAGTTCAAACATAGGCTTAATAACAACGCCGTCCCAAATCATGAACGGGTCGACGCTCAGGAACCAACGTGTACCAAGGTTTACTATGCGTCCCGTACCCATTCCCAGCTGACACAAGTTATCCCCGAGCTTCAAAAATTGAAGTTCGACCATGTCTCCTACACTCAATATTCTTCACATGGCCGTGATAACAATATTCCACCTCCGTCTGGTCAAAGGAAGAAACGGAGCGTGGAGGCGGATGAAGAAGATTTTACTGGGACTGATCGACGGCAATGGCGAACTGTGCCTCTCGGGTCACGTAAACAGCTTTGCATTAATGAGGATGTCAAATCACGACCGGGCGACCTGGACGAAAAATGTCGGGAGTTACAAGATGGTCAAGGCCTCTGTCTGATGTTAAGCGAATCGTCTGATTATGAGTGTAGGGAAGAAGGAAAGACGGTGTCCGCATCTTCCGCTTCCGGAGGACCAAGCGCGCTTGCTTGACCTCCGAGATCAAATACTGGTCAGTTTATGACCTCACACTTTCAGTGGCATTCACAATTATTCTACAGGCATCTCCAAAAGATATTGAGGATCTCGCCACTTCTGGGAGGAATGCTCAGACATGCCCGTACTACGCTTCTCGTAGGGCAATCCCTCAAGCAGAGGTTCGTTGTTTGATGTTCACTACCTTTTTTGCTCCAGCACGATTGATCGTGCACGCCAGCTCGTGACGTTGCCATACAATCTTTTATTACAAAAGACTGCGCGAGAGGCTCTAGGCATAGACCTCTCGAACCAGATTGTCATAATCGATGAAGCTCATAGTAAGTGCTTGCATACTAGAGTCTGCTTCTGAAATCACTGATTAGACTTGATTCCTTCTTTGCTTTCATTATCGAGTGTCCGCGTAACATCTTATATCCTGTCGACCTCATTGAACCAGGTCACGGCGTATTACGAGAAATTCCGGACACGCCTTTCTGCAATGCACAGTCTTCACCTCAAGCGCCTCATTAACTACATGAAAGCGATCCAAAAGGTCATAGAAGACTGGAGAACGACCAGGTCAAAGGCTGGCTCAACTACTGATGCGAGAACCGAGGTTTTCACGATTTCGAACTTTATGGAAAAGCTAGGCAGGAAGGCGGTGGGAATCAATTTACTTGAAATCGAAGCATACTTGAGGAGGAGTAAAGTAAACTGCATTGTTTCAGACTCTAGCATTTTCTCAACCACACTACAGATTGCAAGGAAGATATCTGGCTACGCTGAAGCGGTGTCAAGTCAGGAAGGTCAAAGTAGGCTACCGCAGCTCTCTCGCTTGTGTTACCACCCAACATTACATCAGACACCGTATCCAAGAAACAAGCAAGCCGAGCTACTCCACCGCTACATGCAGTCGAAGCACTCATGGTCGGGCTCGTGGGTGCAAGAGAAGGTGAGCTCAAGTTTCCTATCATCCTGAAGGCAGTCATCCCATAACAAACCATCAGACGGGCGTGTCATCCTCTCCCTCGTTGGTGATAACACACAACATCCGGAAGAGCTAGAGATAAAGTATCAACTTCTCAATCCTTCGACATCATTCCGCGAAGTGGTTGACAGCGCGCGGTCGGTCATATTGGCAGGCGGGACTATGTCTCCGGTTATTGTGGTTCGCAGTTGCCTGTTTCTTGTGAGCTGACGAAACGATAGATGTCGGATGTAATCGCGCAACTATTCTCCTGGTTGCCCTCTGAGCGGCTATCGACCTTTTCCTGTGGCCATATCGTCCCGCGATCGCATGTTCAAACGTTGTGTGTTACCAAGGGTCCGGTAGGTTCCCTCCTGGAATTCAAGTATGCCCAACAGACCGACCGACGCTTGCTCGGTGAATTGGGACAACTTATCCTGAACCTTTGTGGCGTGGTGCCAGGAGGGATGGTGGTATTCTTCCCATCTTACGCGTCTTTGAATCTTGCCCGGGAAGCTTGGAATACGACGCGACATATGGACAAGTTTGCAGCGAAGAAAACGGTAAGTTTCAGTCTTTTGGAATGGAAGACGGCGTGATTGAATGTGCTCCAGGTATTCTTGGAGCCGCACTCCAGCAGCGAGGTCGAGTCAACATTGCGAGAGTATGCAGATGCGGTAAAATCATTGGTTCGTTAACTAGCGCATCCCTTGAATAGCATTTTTCTCATCATCTGCCAGTCGGCAGATATGTCCGACAAGAGAACAGGTGCCATACTTTTCGCAGTGGTTGGCGGGAAGCTCTCGGAGGGTCTGAACTTTTCGGACGAGCTTGCCCGAGCGGTTGTCGTCATCGGCCTCCCCTTTGCAAATAAAAATTCGCCGGAGTTACAAGAGCGATTGCGATACGCAAATGAAGTGGAAAAGAGACTTGGCAATAAAAGGCATCCGGGGGCCAAAGACGCTGCTGCGGAACTCTATGAGAACATGTGCATGAGTGCAGTTAATCAGTGTATCGGTGAGACAGTTTGGCGTTTTCCGTGTGCTAATAATATTCACAAGTTCTAGGCCGTGCCATTCGTCATCGTTTGGATTGGGCGTCACTCATTCTCGTGGATCGGCGTTATTGTTCGGCAAGCATTCAGAACAAATTGCCTGCGTGGATTCGGGAAGGTATTGCCGTGTGTGACGGTTTTGGACAAACCATGAAGCACCTCAGCCAGTTTTACCAGCGGAAGCAGAGCCGGTCTCTTGCAGCGACTAGTCTGAAATAGTACATTGTGGATGGATTCTCCTTGTGGACTCTACGGGTGCTACAGGGATTGAGGTGTTCATATCTGGTGCCCTCTGTCAGCAGTGGGAGTGTCCCGGCACCGTTACTACCCCGGCGGCCTTGTGTTGCGAAAACGTTCAGTAGCAAGGTGGAAGCGCGGCCGCTTTGTTCCGGCGTTCCATTACATAATACCACTGCTTTGCTTGTTGACGTCGAATTCCGTCTCGCTGCTCATACAACCGTTTCTCTCCTCGTTTCAATCTTCACCCCGCAATGCTTTCGCGGCAAGCAATTAGACGGTTTCCGTACGTTCTGCGAGCCAGTGCTAGGCGTGGACCTGCTGCAGTGGTTCACCGTACGTTGGCAACTCCGGCGGCGCCACCTTCGCCGAATGACCCGTTCGCGAACGGCACCAACGCTTATTATGCTGAGGAAATGTACCGGCACTGGAGGCAGGATCCCCAGTCGGTCCATGCCTCATGGGCCACCTATTTCTCGGGCATGGAGCACGGGATGCCTAGTCCCAAGGCATTTCAGCCCCCTCCGAGTTTGGTTGCTCCGCCTGCAGACGGTGCCCCGGCCCTCCACGCGGTTGGAGGCGCAGAGTTGGACGATCACCTGAAAGTGAGCCCTTTGCTCTTTGTGTCATTTCCTTCATTCATTCGTTTTAGGTCCAGCTCTTGGTGCGCGCATATCAAGTCCGGGGACATCACGTCGCCGAATTAGACCCTCTTGGTATTCTCGATGCTGATCTCGCGGATGTTCATCCCCTGGAGCTCGAGCTCAGTCGATACGGTTTCACGGAACGCGATCTGGACAAACAAATCGCTCTCGGGCCTGGTATTCTTCCCCACTTTGCGACGGAAGATAGAAAATCAATGTCGCTTCGTGACATCATAAAGACCTTGAAACGCATTTACTGTAAGTTTCTGAACTATATTATTGAACGACTCCTAAATGTCGTCAAGGCGGTGCTGTTGGCATTCAATACGTTCACATTCCTGACAAGGAACAATGCGATTGGATCAGAGAAAGAGTCGAAATCCCCAAACCCTGGAACTACACGCTAGAAGAGAAGCGCATGATTCTCGACCGACTCATCTGGTCAGAGTCTTTCGAAAAATTCATTGCTAGCAAATACCCCAACGAGAAGAGGTTCGGATTAGAGGGTTGCGAGTCACTCATTCCTGGGATGAAGGCCCTCATTGACCGCTCGGTTGACAATGGTGTAAAACATGTTACAATTGGCATGCCACACCGTGGGCGTCTCAACGTGTTGGCGAATGTTATCCGCAAGCCCATCGAGGCTATTCTGAACGAGTTCTCTGGCGTGAACGCCGACGATTCACAGGCTGGTGACGTCAAGTATCACTTGGGCGCCAACTATGTCCGGCCCACTCCGTCTGGAAAGAAGGTCTCCCTCTCGCTGGTTGCCAATCCCTCACATCTCGAAGCCGAAGATCCAGTCGTCCTCGGAAAAACATTTGCTATACAGAATTTGGAGGGTGACAATACTACCCATAACACCGCAATGGCCGTCCTTCTCCACGGAGATGCCGCATTTGCAGGACAGGGTATTGTGTACGAAACCATGGGCTTCCACAATCTGCCGAACTACGGAACTGGTGGCACCATTCACCTCATCGTTAACAACCAGATCGGTTTCACCACTGACCCGCGGTTCGCTCGTTCAACGCCGTACCCATCCGATATTGCCAAGTCTATCGACTCGCCGATCTTCCATGTCAATGGTGACAACGTCGAGGCCGTTAACTTCGTCTGTCAGCTCGCTGCAGACTATCGCGCCAAGTACAAGCGCGACGTCGTGATCGACATTGTTTGCTACCGGCGTCACGGCCACAATGAAACCGATCAGCCCAGTTTCACACAACCTCGGATGTACAAGGCTATTGAGAAGCAGCCCACTACGTTGACTCAATACTCGAAATTCTTGGTTGGACGCGGTACCTTCACGGAAAAGGACATTGAAGAACACAAGAAGTGGGTATGGGGAATGTTGGAGAGGGCTGCCGCAGCCGCCAAGGATTACGTTCCTACACCCCGGGAGTGGCTTTCGGCATCTTGGCCGGGCTTCCCATCGCCCCGCGAGCTAGCAGAGAAGACGCTTCCAACCCGTACTACTGGCTGTGATGAGGAGACTCTCCAGCGACTCGGTAAAGCTATCTCGCAGTGGCCAGCCGGATTTGCCCCACACCGCAACCTTGCGCGGATCCTCGCCCAGCGAGGAAAGACCGTTGAAGAGGGTCATAATATCGACTGGGCAACCGCAGAAGCTCTAGCATTTGGTTCTCTTGCCCTCGAGAAAATTCATGTTCGTGTATCGGGTCAGGACGTTGAGAGAGGCACCTTCTCGCAACGCCACGCTGTTATACATGATCAAGCTAACGAACAGCAATACGTGCCCCTGAACGATCTCGGTTCAAATCAGGCGCGGTTCGTCGTTTGTAATTCTTCTCTTTCCGAGTACGGCACCCTTGGATTTGAGCTAGGGTATTCGCTTGTCTCTCCCGATTCCCTCACCATTTGGGAGGCTCAGTTTGGTGACTTTGCAAACAACGCGCAATGTATTATCGACCAGTTCATTGCAGCCGGAGAACGGAAATGGTTACAACGAAGTGGATTGGTCATGAGTTTGCCTCATGGTTATGATGGTCAGGGGCCGGAGCATTCGAGCGGGAGAATCGAACGCTTCCTACAACTTTGCGATGACCATCCCAATATTTTCCCCACGCCTGAGAAGGTAGAAAGGCAGCATCAAGACTGCAACATGCAGGTCGTGTATCCCACGTGAGTCTTGCTCGTTGTACGTAAGCCCCCTTAGCTGATATGTTTTACAAGTACGCCAGCCAACTATGTGGGTCACATACGCAGAGTCCGATGATGGTGGTACTAACAGAAAAACAGTTCCATGTCCTCCGCCGGCAAATACATCGTGATTTCCGAAAACCAGTAGGTTCTCCCCTTGCAATTCTTCCCCGCTCATAACGCCATGTTATAACCAGTTGATTGTTTTCTTCTCGAAATCCTTGCTGCGCCATCCCCGAGCACGCTCAGAGCTCTCAGAGATGATCGGAGACACGTATTTCCAGCGATATCTACCCGAGCCTCATCAGGAGAGCCTGGTACCAGATGAACAGATTCGTCGGCACATCCTTTGTACAGGTAAATTTTATGCCACGTTGTAAAGATTCACACGATGACTCGACCTCTAGGCCAGGTCTACCAAACTCTCTTACAAGAGCGTGAAGAGAAAGGCATCAACGATGTTGCCATCAGCCGCATAGAACAATTGTCACCCTTCCCTTACGATCTCGTAGGATCACTTTTTTAAAGGTCTCCCGTCGACTGACGGCTTTCAGATCACACCACACCTGGACAAATACCCGAATGCCGACATTTTATGGTGTCAGGTAAACTTTCTGCTACTCGTCTTTATAGATTATAATAACGTGTACTTTAGGAGGAGCCGCTCAACAATGGAGCATGGACTTATATTGGCCCTCGCATCCTCACCGCAGCCAACGAGACACAATACCATCGGGGAAAATATCCCCACTACGCGGGACGTCAACCGACGAGCTCTGTGGCGACAGGTAGCAAGGTACGGAATGTGCTTACTTCCTCGTTATACACTTACAAACATTCCATTCCTCGAAGACTCAGCACAAGAAGGAGATTGAGGAGTTCCTTACATGTGCATTCGCTGAGAAGTGAAATAGCAGTATATTTTTGTTGCTTCGACAGTACGAAGCTGCCTCTTGTTTCTTAATGTTAGGATGAATAGAAGTTAATGATGCACATACAATAGGAAATTGACACGAGACAAGAATTCCAGGTTTAGATCCAGTGAAGCTCGTTTGATTTAGCAGGCGTCACGAAAGTCGCAATGAAAGCACAACACTCGTAGTCTAACTGCAATAACACCTGCTTGATTGGGAAGTCTTATGATGGCTAAATGCTAAACTCATGTGCAACGGATACCATGGCTCACCGCGATTGAATCATTTAACGAACGTGGTGCATGTAGCATAACCCTCCTGACAACGGAATCCACAGCATATCCTTTGACGAATAACTTCTAGTCATTACAGAGCTTGGCTCCCAAGCTATGGGTTTCAGATGATCATGAACAGAAACTCTCTCGGCGAACAAAGTTGCTACACACATCCCCGCCCATCATCCAGCGTGCATAGCTCCATCTTCATCCATAACAATGCTATTGGTCTCCCCGGTGTCCTGATCCTCGTTGTCCCTCTGCATAAAATTACGGAGCGTTGGCTGCGATTGATCTTGATCACCAGATACTCCAATGTCAACTCTAGCTTTTTGGGGCTTCCGTCTTCCCGTTGACTCTGGAGATCCAATTATCTCTGCAAGAGTCGACATGAACGAGGTTTCCGGTATCCTTCAGTATTTATCAACCTACCCTCAAGGAAGAGAAACTCGTCCGCTCGACGGACAATATTAGCTACGAGACGTCACGGTCAGTGAGATGAGCAGCATAGCACCAAGACAGCGATATATTACCAACGTCTCTTTGCTGAACGGTCGTTCTCTTCTCCCTTTCAGCAAGCCTCTGACATGCTTGCGAAAGTCTCTTGATAAACGCTTCCGTCGCGAGCGATATCAGAAATGTCGCATCCCTAGCAACCATAGGAAGGTCCTACGACGCGCGCGTCCTTTGCCGTCACTCGTCCGTTGCGATGAATGTGTTGCGGCGACTGGACTTGCCTTGTCCGCTTTGATGATCCTCTGTACTCTCGAGAACGGCAAGACGGATTTGCCTGGCTCACGATCTCGTAGTGCTGCTCCTTCCTTCTTTCCTTCTCGTTTGTCTCGCGCTTGCTCGTCCTCTCTGCCTACTTGGGGTGTGGCTTCTACTTCGGCATCGAGTGGTACCGTTGATTCTACCTGAACGACTCCCTCTTGTGATACAGTTTGTTCGGTAGCCATGGGAAGTGCAGTCACCTGTGAAGATGGATCTAGCGAAGAGATACAGGAGGGGGCATAACCCGCCACAGACGCGTCGGGACACTTGGCTTGCGGGTGTAGGTACGACAGAAAAATTAATTAATTAATTAATTAATTCGGTAAGATACTGGCATTCAGGCTCATCATCCTGCTCCCTTGTCAACCATCATCATGGCACAAAGAACAAACGGAGGTAGATCCCATCGCGTGGGGACCACATGTAACCTTCAACAATCCATGCGCGCCAATTATGGGGAACACGGTGTAGACAATGTACGGCATTAAGACTTTATTTTACCTCGCAGATATGTTCTCACTATCTTTGAATCGAGCCAAGTACTATAAGCAGGTTCGGACTTGCGACGACGAAATCTCGTCAACAAAACCCCTCTGAATGTTAATGTTACACTAAAGGTTGGCGCGTCCTATCGTAATCCGCACTTCCCTGGCGTCCGTGCCTGCATGTTTACCTGGCTGGAAAGGTCAGTGAGGAGGAGGGTGTATCATGCGAATGTGAACAGCGGCCGTTGATTTCAGGTGGTGGGCTCACGAGAAAAGCGCTGTTGGGTCCAGGTTACCCGTCATTTTTGACATGGCTTGCGGTGTGTCTCCATCGCACCTCTTGAATAGTTGGACTCAGACCTGGGATTTCACCTCGACCAGGCAGGTAACGAATTTCTTCTGTTCGCCATCAGTGACACTCAAGGTATATCCAATCAATCATGAAGTGGGGAAGTCACAGTAGCAACCTATGAATGGTGGAAACGCGGGATGTCAGAAGTTCCACTGAGCAAGAAGGGAATTCCATACCCACCCCCTCAAAGACCTGATGCTTTGTCAACCAAATCCGACGGGCTTGAAGGGGTACCGTCAACGCCCATCATAAAGCAGGTACTAGACGACTTGTTGATTACAGGCGCAGATCCCGTGAGCACATTCCAGCCGAGGAATCCAAGACGGAAATCACTCACGTAGAACTGCAGTACACCCAGGCAGCTTACACGGAACGCACCACATTACCCTGCGCACCGCTTAGTTTTCGAGAAATCTCAGAAGGCTTGCTTCCCCCCATAGTATCGAATGCGACCTCCGTTGGCGTTAGCCGTGAACGTAACGTAGATTCGTCTATCGATAGGATCGACATGGTTGTCTGCTCCTTCGCGTTGCATCTCGTCGAGTCTTCGTCCGAACTGTTTGCCCTTCTCCGGGAACTAAGCACAAAGGCACTTTGGCTTGTCGTGCTTGCGCCGCACAAGAAACCAGAGGTACGTACCATTTCGTGCCTGGTCTACGCTTGGATTCAGCAAATTTCTCGTAGATCAAAGCAGGGTGGGGTTGGACGAAGTGGGACAGTGAAAGTTGGAGCGAGTGTGGCATGCATGATCGCAGAGAATTTATACTTGAAAGGTGAGTTCATAGTACATTGAGGAGATACGTCTCAATTTCTCAAATGGCGAACACGTCTTCAGAGTTCACTGTCGAGTATATCGCAGCTTAAATATACTTGACCCAGGGCACGAGGTTGTAGAAAGAGGGTGAAGAGTCATTGCAAGGCGAAACGATGCACAGTTGATTGCGAGTCTACGAAGAGATGTATCGCCCAGAATATTAATGATATATCAATTTGCGGAAAAGCTACGCTTTAAAAGCGCTATGACTCCAACAGCCGCAGCGCTTCCAGCAGCAAGCATAAGCTCGCGACTCCAGATAACGCCAAGATGTGGGTAGGAGAAGGATACCTGAGACCACCATGATGGAGGTGGGGGTAGAATCACGGGTGTCTCCTCTGGAGATGCCTCCTTGTTCAGAGAGGTTGCCGCAGCGAAGGTCCCTTGACGAGCCTCTGCAGACACCTGGGTGACCAGCTCGGTTAGCAGCTTCTCATGCTCTGTCAGCCGGTCTTCTAGTCGAGCTGCACTGGCATTCATCAAGGCTTTCGTCTCGGCACCCATCTCCTCCACCTTTTTCTCGAACGTCTGTGCCAACTTCTTCCTTTTCCACGGCTCCACGACGATGATTGCCATGATAAACACCACCAGGTTGACCCCAAGCACCGCCAAAGACCCATAGGTCGAAGCACTGCGAACCTTGTCGCTCCAGACCTGTTCCTCGTGGTATCGCGCCAATATAGTCCTCATCAACTCGCTAAACTCTCGATCTACCGCATCTTCCGTCTCTGCTACGTGTGCCTTTGTGCGAGCTTCCTCTTGTTCAAAAGAGTGATCTGAACGAACGAGCGACGTGAAATTGCTGACGTCGGTGTCGGTCCAACTAGACTTGCGCTGGAGCAGGTCGTTCACCTGTCGCTGAGATATGGAACGCTGGAGAACTGCGTCATCGTAGGTTGTCTTGGCTTCCCTGGCTGCTCGTCGGGTAGCCTTGATTCGAGCCTCTTGGACGTGATATACGTTGGTCTCTATCAGACATCGTCGAGAATTGAAAGTACTATACCTTGTGCGACGACCTGTCTCTTCAGAGCCTCGATTTCTTCATACCCCGTCACTCGATTGAAATGCTGGCCAAGGTGTGAAAAGGTAGTCGTGGCTTGGTTCGAAAACCGGTCCGCACGTCGTCCCAGCGAAGAGCCTGCGAGAACACCCCAATCCTTGAGACGACTCCAAAGGGCCTCGGCGTCGATCGGAGGTGGAGAATTTAGAGAACTTTGCGCTTGAGTCTGCCTAGGACCAGTACCAGCAGCATGTGTCTCAACCGTCGAGACGTTTTCCGTGGTTGGAGGTATGTCGTTGTCGCGAGAACTCGTCTCGCTGTCTGGAGTGACTCCGGTGCCGCGAGTCGAATATGCCTGCTGCAAGCGGCGATGTGGACGAGACAAAGCTCGTAATGCAGCAGGTCTATCTGTGCCCCTGGTCCGCAACATGGCGGGTATCAGAATACTGTCAGCCGAAGCCGTGCCACGAATACGTTGGTGCCCAATGGTGGCCAACTATAGAGCCGGAATCGGGACACCGGTGACTCCGGGCATCGCATTGTTTCTACTCCTCATATTATGCTACAGCTTGCCCGAGGGACAGACCGACCTAACTTAACAAAGGTCAACATCAAGTGGAGACATCCAGTGAGATAATATAAGTACGCTGCAAGTCTACTCATTAAATCCATATCCAGGAGCGTCATCAAAAACATGTCGTTCAAGGTGCGCGCAGTCCCAGCCTCCAAGGGTAGCAAAATCAAAAAAGACCTCCTGCCCATCTTAACTCCAAACATCCAACAACATCCGCGACCGTTCCTTGAGTAACTTGATCTCTGCAGCACCTTCCACCTCCGCGCTCCCTCCTTTAGCCTCGCCAAGAATCCGCATGAGTACCTCCTCCACAGCTCTGCTCATTGACTTGGCGTCACCGCAAATATAAATGTATCCTTTACCGACAAGGATTGCATCTGCGATGTTCTTCCGGTCTTCCCACATAAGGTCTTGCACGTATATCTTGCTCCCGTCTGGTTTGTAGGGAGGCTCACGGGAGAAAGCACAATCAATCTTGAATTTGCCCTTGAGGTCACCTGTATATTTAGGCCATTCCTCAGCATACAAAAAGTCCTCGGTGGACTTCCGGCAACCATAGAAGAGTGAGATAGTGCCCCAGTCGTTGAGTGCATCCGGTCCGTTTTTCTCGATCGTGCGTCTAGCAAGAGCAACACGTTCTTGCACGAAACCGCGGAACGGAGCAACGCCCTGTCATTTCGTCAGGAAACAACGCTAATAACATGCATTCCACAATACTCACAGTGCCAGGACCAACCATAATAACGGGGCTTTTCGGGTTGGTTGGCAAACGGAATGTCGAACGACGCACATGAATAGGGACCTTGAATACAGTATTATCCTTGTAAGCTCCGCGGGGTCCTTCAATAGCGTAGGAAGGGAGCGACATGATAGGTTCGCCATTTACGGCGTGTTTGACGTTCTGCAAGAAATTTGTACCAACACCATAAACAGAACGGGCTGGAGAGAGAGGGTTGGGGACGGAATCATACTTGAGTACCACAGCAGTCACATGAATCGTGGCAGCGTGGAGCTTGGGGCTGGAAGAAATGGAGTAGTAGCGAGGTTGCAGGCGGGAGATGGAGGAGACGATGATGTCAAAGGGAACAGACCATGCTGTCGTGTTGTCAAGAGTGGGGGGAATCGAAATGTCGTTTCCGGCGGCAAGCTGGAGCACCTCTCCGAGCTTGAAGCATCCATTCCCCACGACTGCAGCGTATTCTTCCTTGTCACTGCTCAACTTTTTGAGGAAAGCCTCAGCCTCGGAAGATGGTGCAAATTTCGAGAAGACTCCGAGCATTTGACGACCTGCAACCGCACTTATATCGATGTAGTGGCGAAGGACCGTGCCATAAGTGGAAGGAACTGGGAAAGGGACTTTGGCCAGAGCTGGATCGAGGGAATCTATATTAATGACGGTATCTTTCTTGTGTCCGAGCCCGAGCACACAAAGCAAGCGCTCTACCTCGACGTCAGGATTGGATGGCCAGACGCCGACATGATCACCATGTTGGTAAGTAATTCCGGAGCCTTCTATGTCGAATTCCATGTGCACGCAATTCCGACCCGCACCAACTTTGAAAAGCTCGCGAGATACCGTAACGGGGGATGCGTAAGGGTTCTTGGCATCATGAATGCCCTTGGTCTTAGTCAGAGCACGAACCGAAAATTCACCTAGTGAACAACTAAGCATTCTGGATGTGAGTAAATGTGTGAGGCGTACCGAGGTAGACCTTCTCTGCGGGATGCGAATCGAGCTCTGTAACCGTGAAATCGGGGGAATCTCCACCCTGGCCCTCCTCGACACCCATAGCCTCGGCGAATGCTTCCCACATGCCATCCTTCCATGCAAGGTAATCTTCTTCCATGCTTTTGTCGTCGTCGCCCTCACCACGTTCGCCGATTCGAATGGCGCCCATCTTCGTCATCTCAGTGTCAACGTTACGACCGATGGCGTTATAATGCTCGTAAGTCTTGTTACCGAGAGCGAATACGACATACTTGAGACCTTCTAACTTGTGTTCGCCGTTGGTGAATTCGAAGGACTGGTCTGTCAGGTTCTGCGTGAGTTGCACCGCGTTGTCGGTTGGCTCGCCCTCTCCGTAGGTAGCCATGACAAAGAAGACACAAGAATCCTCTGGAACTTTGTCGAGGTTCTCGAAGTCATACTCCTCAGGGTCGCAAACTAAAGAAGAAATACCGAACTTGGATTTTGCCTCTTTGGCCAGACGAATGGCATATTCTTCAGCGGTACCAGTTTGCGAGCCGTAAAAAATGACAATGCGCTTTTTCTAAAATGCAAAGAGGTCAATTGAGGGATTAAGAGGGAGGAAACGCAAATCATACCCCCTCCTTCATTTTAGCGACAAAGTCCCTTGGATTGCTGTGGCCATTCAATGTTTTTGTCGGAGGAGCCGGGACAACTTTCTGTTTGGGGGCGAAGATTTGATCGCGGAAGAGATAAGCACCAGCGAGGACTACCCCGACTGTAAGGATTGCGACATCCGAGGTGGACGTGATGGCCATTGTGAACGGATACGAGGAAAACCAGAAGAGCCTATAAACAAAGCGGAAGCCGAGTGGAGGGCCGGTAGAGTGACTCCTTCCCTGGAGCAGACTCTAAAAAGAACGAAGAAGACAAGAGCAGAAGAGTCGGCGCTGCGGGAGCTGTATTCAAGGGACGTGATACTTTCCCACGCAATTATTTCCGATCTAAATTATTCGAGTGCGGATAAGGATATGTAAAATAACTTTACGCGAGGATACCAGTGGAATGGGAGGAGAGAGGTGACACGTTGCAGTGGAGGTGAAACTGCAGTTTATATCAGTGTAGACCGCCGGAGACTTCGGAGTGGGCGGTGATCCGGAGCACAGGCAAAGTTACTAACACGCAGCCGCACCTGTGCCAAGTACTTCTTAGAAAGGTCTATCGAGTCATGCACCCGTACGTATCCCACCGGCAACGGCGACACGCACCAAGTTGGTGCCGACACCACCCGGCGGATCTTTTGACTCTGTGCATCCCCGACCAATATTGCGATTCACTGAAACACACTCGTTTCGGCTCTGTCATCATCATCACGTTTTCATACTCACACACCGGTTTCACCCGCACAGCGCGGTAGTAGGAGATTAGGCGCTGCGAGAGCACAGCACTGACGATCTGTGTACCTGTTGAATAAATGGTAGTACGTGAAGGATATTTGCGGTATCTCCACTCGTTTTCAGTTCATGGTTGAAACGATTATATTTTGGTTGGGACAGGCTACTGGCGACTTGTCTGTTCTGGTTCGCTTGGGCATAAGTTATACGGTACCTATTGTACGGGGGAAATCGCGATGACATGAGCGTAAAGATGATGACAGTTGGCAAAGCTTAGCCTGGCAGTTCATAATCATAATTATAATCCACATGCTTTACCACGTCAAGCAAGGATGACCAGAAGAGTCGAATCTGTCTCAACAGCCTGCAAGATCATGATTTAGCCAAGGTATCCTCCTGAATCCAATCAGTAGGGTATGTGTAGATTACGGGCAACCTGGCTCAGTGACTTCCGACCG
This sequence comes from Boletus eberwhitei, assembly GCA_038090915.1. NCBI lineage: Eukaryota > Fungi > Basidiomycota > Agaricomycetes > Boletales > Boletaceae > Boletus > Boletus eberwhitei. The sequence continues at coordinate 29,775 of JBBPNO010000107.1, forward strand.
CTTATCATGCTTAACATCGGCCAAGTTCGTTCCCATCCACGGCGGAGTTTTGACCTTGGAGGTATCATCGTGGGGGAGGAATCGAAGGATGTCATTGCTAACAAGGGTGGTACAAATTTGCGGTCGGAGCTTGACAGTCTGAGTTGGGAGGCGGTTTCCATACTAACGGTCACCTATAGATTCACTGTCAACATCTGGAGCTCAGCGCTCGGCGATGGCACCGGCATCTTGCGACCTTGCAGCTAAGTAGCACCTTCAATACGATCCGGGAATTAAGGATAGTTGAGAGAAAGAATGACACTTGTAGAGAAGGTGGCAGTGCTTGAGGCAGTGTTGGCGACGAGGTTGGAACCCTAACCTAAGTCGAGGGTTACGGATACACTGACACGTAGACTTGCACGTAGACAATTTAAACGACTCCAATATAAAGTGACTTCAAGTTGGTGCAATATTATTCAAGTCCCACTTGCTGAACACGATGTCCCTACTAAGGTCAGTCTATCACATTTCCATCGTAGTCCTTGCCCTGACTTATACAGGCTCGGTCTGTGTGTGATAGGCGTGTACGCAATGTTCCTCGTGAGTGCCCTGTCCATGTTCCAGAGAAATCTAGCTAACCCAAAACCACGACCAGCTTTGGGCCATCGCGCAAGAGCGACGTACGATTATATGTTTATTGTCCCAGGCTCTAAGACTGACACCACTCATCTAGTGTCAGTCCCATTCCAGTCTATTGATGGACAATCCACCCACAAGTTCAAGTCGGCACTATTTATCGGGACATGCCAGAGCTTCCTCAGTTCCTTGTCCGCTCTTTGTTACATCTATATGCGCGGAAAGCCAGGGTCTTCTCTCTCTTCCCTTCTTGGCCTCGATGTCCCCACACACGTGCAGTCCAATGGATCATCTAAAGCGAATGGAACCCCGAATACGATCATCAATGGACACCCTCAGGAATCTAGACCAGGACATTCGTATACTATGGATGGTTTCTCTTACCGTAAACGCCTCCTCCGAAGTTACCTCCAATGTTCCAGTTTTATTGCACTTGCGGCTCCGTTCGGCTTCGCCGCGCTCTCGTATATCACATACCCTACCATGGTACTCGGAAAGTCCTGCAAGCTCGTTCCCGTCATGCTCATGAACTTCCTTCTCTATCGACGTAAATTCGCCCCTCACAAGTATCTCGTAGTTGCGTTGGTTACGACCGGTATCAGCGTGTTCATGTTCTTTGGAAACGAGAAACCTTCCAAGGCCACGTCCAACAAGACCTCCGACGGAGCGCAGTCTCCATACCTCCAGCTCATCGGCGCCGCCTATCTCCTCGTTAACCTCGTCCTTGACGGCGCCGTCAACTCAACACAGGATGAGATCTTCTCGAGGCACAGAGTTTCAGGCCAGCAAATGATGTTCTGGATCAATGCATTCTGTACATTACTGACTACAGCCCTTGGAACGCTCCCGTTACCCCATATCCCTGTCCTCCATCCCTCATCCGGCGCACAGAGCGAATTCTCCAGTGCGCTAGAATTCATAAAGTCACATCCTTCAGTCGTCGTGCCACTCGTTCAGTTTTCACTTACGGGTGCGCTTGGCCAACTGTTTATTTTTGAGACACTCCAACACTTTGGATCGTTGACTTTAGTGTCAGTATCAGTATCCCATTTGTTCTTCTCGGCCGATGTATCTCACTTTGTTTGCAGGACGATCACTCTTACCCGGAAAATGTTCACCATGATCTTATCAGTGGTGGTGTATAACCATAAACTGACCCTCGGTCAGTGGCTCGGGGCAGCTATCGTGTTTGCAGGGATATCAATAGAAGCCTTTGTAAAACGCAAAGGTATTGCACTCGCCAGTTTATCGATAGACAAACACTTACAGGCACCGCAGATGTGCATGCGAAGCAGGTTGTGCTGGAGAAGGAAAAAGCCAAAATTAAGTCGTTGTAATCAAATACACCGTTTCCATCATACACCTCATACCCCCTCAGCAACTCGAGACATCCACAGCACAAGTAGACTGCCCGGCTCATTTATACGGTATAATTATCCCAGAGAACAATGCAGGGAAGAGGTCGTATTACGATGTCAGGGCTCTGTCGCCATCATCCTATCATCGCCATCTTCGTCATCACTATCGACAAGCACCCTTTTACGGTCTTCTATTCTGTGAGAATTGTTTTAGAGTATGCAAGGTCGAGAACGGATAATATGAACCTCGATTCTTCTTCATCGTCCCTTTTTCTACGAGACACCACTCTTTGCATCGGTGCTGTGGGAAAATTGGCAACCGCAGCCTTGGCCTTGTATATGGATTCGTATTCCTATACAGGCGATTGAAAGAGGTGAGAATCAGTAATGACAACACTACTTTGTCAGTCAGGAAGTTGTGTACTTTGATCTGCGTCAAAAACCCGCCGTTTGGCGATATACAGTACCGACGATTCTGTACCAGATGGAGAGCATCTTCCCAGGATAGTTGACAATGCCGCATGACGAACATGACCACAAACGCAGGGGACAATGAGATGCCACCTATCACACAATGATTATAACAGTGGACGGGGGACACAAGCGTTCGTGGCAGAATTGGCGCACCGTTGCAATGCACGAGAACTTTGCCACCTTGGGTCAGAGCCTGTTGAATGAATTGATCTGCTCTACGTAGGATCGGTTCAGCTCTCTGACACGAAGATTCTCAGGAGAACCTACTCCGGGAATAGTCTGATGACATTTTGTTCTTCGTTGTCCTCTACGTCCAACACCAGGTATTTGAAGTGATCGGGAAACCGAGGCCTGACAGAGAATGCCTCTTTCTGATCTCTTATGCAGACACTGCGAAATCAACCATTGAGCCTCCCACGGTGGCAATGAGCGGTTCAAGCGATGCTGGGAGTTGGACGTCGGACACCGACAAATATCCATCACTTACATATGAGTGACACCCAGAGATTTTAACGTTTCGAGTGATTTCGAAGCTTGGAATGGGCCAAGTAAAAGACCAGGCAGTATTTCTTGACATTCACGTCGCATCTCGTACCTAGAACATCGTTAGCTGTGGCAACAACCAAGGACTCGGAGGTGGCTTGGCAAAAGAAGACTCGCCTCCATTCCACATCACCGGGACCTTGCACAAGATTCTTCAAGGCCTCGTCACTGAGATTGAGCGCAGCCATGAGTCGAAGGAAGGAAAACTGAAAGGACAATGACCGCCACCAGATTAGTGCGGCAGGGGCAACTCAAGCCATACTCGGAAGTATTTGTTCGGAGTTCGGAGGTCATTTCGACATGGAACAAGACGATGAAATACCGTGCGTTTATGGTCTGTTAAGTTGATCCTAATGGCCCTGGCAACTGACGACACAGTGCAGAACGCTCATCGACCACGATGCACTATCTACCGAAGCACCAACAGTATTGCAGGAACCACGGCGGATCCCATGCACTATAATCACAGGCTTCCTTGGCGCTGGGAAGTCGACACTGTTGAGGTAAGTGCGCTTACTGTTTCGTAACTCCAGATGCACCACCGACGATATGCAGGCGCATACTTACTGAGCGACATGGGTATCGCATCGCAGTAATCATGAACGAGTTCGGGGACACAGCTGTAGGTACCTTGGTTGCGTTTCAAGCTTAAACACTCATCAAGAAGCAGAACATCGAAGGTTGGTCAAACAGGTGACCATGTCGCCATCGTACATTTATCTTCCTTGACCAGCCAAGGCAATCAACGTTACCTCTAGCGAGGACCCAATGGCAGAAAGATCAGAGGAATTTCTTGAACTGGCAAACGGGTGTCTATGTTGCAGTATCAAAGATGCAGGCATCGCTGCCATTGAGAAACTGATGGAACGGAAGGGTGCATTCGACCACATCATACTCGAGACCACCGGACTTGCTGACCCCGGTGAGAATCATTACTATCATCCACGTTGCAAATCGAGTTGAGCTTCGATTAAAAAACAGGTCCTATCGCGTCCATGTTTTGGTTAAACGAGGAATACTCCGCGGGGCTTGCCAAGCAAATATCCCTCGATGGTGTGGTCTGCGTGATAGACGCAGCTTTTGGCCAGCAGGTAATTACAAGCATGATCCATGGAAAGCTTGACCTCTGATCTAACAGTTAATCAGCAAATGGAGGAAGACCATTTAGTTGATGGCATTGGCGAGAGCCTCAGGTGAGCTAGGTTTTCACGGGGACCATACATATGCTAACAGTTCCACGGTACAGACAAATAGCGTGCTCGGATGTGATTCTCTTAAACAAGGCCGACCTCGTATCAGATGACAAACTAACCATGACAGAAGGAATGATTCACAAAATCAATCCATCAGCACCTATACACCGGACAATACAAGCAAATATTGATCTAACCCACATTATGTGCATCGATGCCTATGCGGGAGCCAAACAGCTACAAAACCCCGCCTTTCAGCCACAATGCGGTGATGCTCCTCATGACCATACTTACCGGAGCTCCGCCACGCACTATGAACTCCGTGGAATATCTAGCCTTCAGCTGTCCATCCCTCCTCTGACACTCGATCAGCTCACCGAACTCGAGCATTGGATTCAAGAACTGCTTTGGCGACATGACGACCCCACGGGGGGAGACCGCAAGGACCATAACTTTAACCTCAGGGTGCTACGTTGCAAGGGACTATTCATCCTGCAGACCGGGGAAGAATTCATGCTTCAGGGTGTACAGAACATGTACGAGATCACACCGGTGGAAGCACAGGATGTGATTGGCATTCCCGACTCTGGAAAACTGGTCTTGATCGGGAAGGGCCTAGATGATGCCCTAAGGGAGAGCTTAGAAGCAATTTTGAGGTCGTGAATGGCTATGTAGTGAGTGGCATGACGCCCGCACAACACGCTGGTATGAACCTGGCACCAGCTTTCTAGATGCTCATCCAAGGATTCATTGCACATGTATTTGGATACTTGCACTTACTATTCTGCAACACTGGTGTACTCTCGTCAAGAAAGTCACACCAAGCGTAGTACTTAGGTTACCGTTTGGAATATTAATGTCTCCCGCTAGTTCCTTGGATTATGTAATTGCGGGGCATCGGCGATCAGCAAGCGCGGACCCGAGACCCGAATCATGCAAGATACCTTCGGGTATTAGTTTGCACTCGGCGCGGAAGCACCGCTAGAAGGATCGAACTGGACCATACCCGATGGCAAGCAGCCAGCCAAGTTTCGTAGCCCCCGACCCGGCTAACGTTAGGATCATCACAACGCTTGGCCACGTAGACCATGGAAAGACCACGCTCATGGACGCCCTCTTGGCGGCAAACAACATCATATCGCCCAAGATGGCCGGGAAGCTGCGGTATCTGGATAGTCGCGAAGATGAGATTGAGCGCGGCATCACGATGGAAAGCAGTGCTGTTTCACTCAAGTTCCAAGTCAAGGAACGCGATGACGGTATGCATATAGTCCGATGAAAGGAAAGTACCGTGACACACATCCACAGAAACCTCTCCAAAAACGTATATTATTAACATGATTGATACCCCAGGACACGTAGACTTCTCTACCGAAGTGTCAACCGCATCCATGCTATGTGATGGAGCGCTAGTGCTAGTTGATGTGGTCGAGGGAGTTTGCACTCAAGTAAGCTTCCCGCGTTTGCAGACTAGAACCCTTCACCTAATGATCACCTAAAGACTATCACCGTGCTCAGACAAGCATGGAAAGACAATTTACGGCCGATCCTCGTAATCAATAAGATGGACAGACTGATTACTGAGCTGAAACTTGCTCCGATCGAAGCATATCACCATCTCGCGCGGCTTATCGAACAGGTCAACGTAGTGATGGGTGAATTTTTTGCTGGTGAACGCATGGAGGATGACCTACGCTGGAGGGAAGAACGGGACCGCCGACTTGCTGCGAAGAAGGATCAGTACGCAGATGAGGGAGAGGCCACAGCAAATGAGGAGGACATCTTCAAAGAGAAAGATGATGAAGACATATATTTTGCGCCGGAACACGGAAATGTTGTTTTTGCATCCGCCTTAGATGGGTGGGGGTTCCGTGTGGGGAAGTTCGCCCAGCTCTACTCGGCCAAGCTCGGATTCAAGGAAGCCAACCTGCGACATGTCCTATGGGGAGATTTCTACTTGGATCCGAAGACGAAAAGAGTCATCAGCTACAAACATCTGCGAGGACGCTCCTTAAAGCCTCTTTTCGTGCACTTCGTTTTGGAAAACATATGGGCGGTCTATGATGCTGTCGTCTTAAACCCGTCAGTATTTAATTTTTCGAGAACAGCAGTATTTGACACAGTCGTAGGAATGCTGAGAAAGTGGCCAAAATCGTGTCCGCGCTAAATTTGAAGCTTTTACCTCGTGATCTCCGTTCGAAAGACAGTCGACAACTGCTCTCCCTGATCTTCAACCAATGGCTATCACTGTCGACTTGCGTAATTCAAACTGTCATCGACATCGTCCCTTCACCTCCTGCTGCTCAAGCAGTTCGCCTACCTCGGATGCTGTATCCGAACGTCTTCGATCAGAAAATTCAGCCCAAGAATAAATTAGAGCGGGACCTCTACTCTTCCAGCTCGGGGGCTGGCGCATATATCACGGCCTATATCAGCAAGATGTTTGCCGTTCCCAGGAAAGAACTCCCTGAGAACAAGGCCAGACCCCTAACAGCAGAGGAACTACGCATGCGAGGAGGAGCGACTAGAGAGGCGCGCAAGGAGGCTGCGTCAGATAGTCATGGGAGTATAGCGATCCACGAGGCGCCTGAAGATGCCACTGACGCTCAGGAAAAACTCCCCGTCACCAATGACGAGACCCTTCTCGGCTTTGCTCGCCTGTATTCTGGGGCCATCGAGGTTGGAACAAAGATATATTGCGTCTTACCCAAATACAACGTCACTTTATCGCCTGATCACCCTGCGAATGTTAATCACCTTGTGGTCGCAAAGGTGGAGGGTCTGTACGTCATGATGGGGCGTGAGTTACAGCCAGTCGCCAGCGTCAGAGCTGGATATACATTCGCGATTAGAGGGCTGGAGGGCAAAGTATGGAGAAATGCGACTCTCTGTTCCCCTGGAGAAGCTGGAATTCTTCAAGATAGTAGTCCTCAACAGGATCGGGAGTGTCTCATCAATCTCGGGGGTACCAATCGCATGGTATTGTCCTGGGCATGTTGTTTTGTCCACCCACACACTAAATTCGTGTGCTCTAGACACTCCCTATTGTACGCGTCGCGCTGGAGCCCGAGAATCCTGTTGACATGCCGAAGCTGGTGACTGGGCTTTCCCTGCTGGCACAGGCAGATCCGTGTGTGGAGACTTTCCAACAACAAACTGGAGAGCACGTCATTCTTACAGCTGGAGAGTTGCACTTAGAGGTGCGCCTGTGCCTTTCGTTCATCTCCTGCCTCTGCATATGCGATAATTCCTACAGAGATGTCTGAAGGACCTGCGTGAGCGTTTTGCACGAGTGGGGATTCAAGCATCCAAGCCCATTGTTCCCTTCCGTGAGACCGCCGTCAAGGCCCCAGGTAAGTCCCTGATCATATGACGTCCTCGCACTCTGGTCGGTTGTTAAACCCTTCCAGATATGGCACCTCCTAAGACACCCAATGCCGTTCGCGGAACCATAAAAGGAGGAAGTTCTCAAAATATCGTTACCTTTACTCTCCGGTCGGCACCTTTGCCGGACAGCATTCTCCTTTTTATCCAGCAAAATCTGTCAACGCTTAGATTACTATTACAAGAACGCAGGTCCACGGACCGGGGTATTTCTGATGGAGATAACAATGCCGTTATGGAAGGGGACCCTCCCGAGGTGCACGGAAACATAGTGCACATTCCAAGTGTCAAACCAGAACAATTCTGGGTCGCCTTGAAGGAGAAGTGTACTGAAGCAGGAGGCGAATGGGTGAATATTGTTGATAGGATTTGGGCGTTTGGTCCTCAGGGCGCGGGAGGTTGTCTCCTAGTCGATGCCCGTAAAGATGTTGTTCCCACATCGTGCGCTCCTTTCATGACCTCGTGGCGAAATGTGGTAACTGTTCTCGCAGGCTGAAGCGACGCTTGATGCGGGATCACGTTCCAGATGCCTCCCGCGCGGAGAACGTGTTACACAAAGACTCTGACTTCACCAGCCATATCGAGACAGGGTTTCAGCTTGCAACCTTTCAGGGTCCGTTGTGCGCGGAGCCTGTTGAAGGAGTTGCTTACTTCGTCGAGGATGTTCAGGTAGACGCTGGAAGTTTGGAAAAGGAGATTGGTGAGTTCTTATACCAGACGAGGTGAAATTGGTGGCTTATTGCGATCTGGAGTAGCTCAGAATAGATTAACGCAAGTGACGGGATCCGTGATCTCGGCCGTGAGAGATGCCTCTAGGAATGCTCTGCTAGACTGGTCGCCAAGGCTTAAGTTGGCCATGTATTCTTGCGATATCCAAGCATCAAGTAAGTTGCCGATACCTGGTTTGATGATTACTCACCCGTTGTCGTTTACTCTCAGCGGATGTCCTTGGGAAAGTGTACGGCGTGGTGGCAAAACGACGTGGCCGAATTGTAGGCGAGGAAATGAAAGAGGGGACATCCTATTTTACCATTTCCGCGCTGCTGCCTGTGGTGGAAAGTTTCGGCTTCGCAGATGGTACGCAAGTTTTCGACTAAAAGTACCTGGATAATTGACAGGATCCAAGATATAAGAAAGAGAACATCCGGTGCCGCAAGCCCTCAACTGATTTTTAGCGGGTAGGTCACCATGATAGGTGTCATTCATATGGGATCGGTATTGAATGAAGGTGGATAGTTATGAAATGCTCGATCAGGATCCATTTTGGGTCCCCACGACAGAGGAGGAGCTAGAAGATCTTGGTGAGAAAGCAGACCGGTCTAACCTAGCCAAGGAATATATGGACGCCGTACGAGAACGCAAGGGAATGTTTACCGACAGAAAAATCGTGCAGTTCGCGGAGAAGCAAAGGACGCTGAAACGGTGATGAGCGCTTGAGCTTTAATGCAAATTTCCAACGTTCATAGTTGGACAGCTGGTCTACTGTGATACAAATAATATATGAAATGGACGTGATAGGTTGTCGCAGACGTGGCAGGCGTGGCACTGGTAGCGACGGGTCGGGTGTGATTATGTAAACATGCCAGTGAGGGAGAGAAGGTACCACGCGAAGACTTCATCCATGTTACTCTGCCATCTCCCCTCGTCTTCGTCGTCCTCAACGTTCCACTCGCATCTCGCAAACATCTGTCGTTCTTCCATAGCCTATCCATGGCTACACTTGGGGTCGCTTATGGTGGTATGACTTACCAGAACGGTGTTAGTCCGGAGGAGGTCCCCGAAGAGCAATATATCACCACGTTCTTCTGTCGTGCACTATATGATTATCAGACAAATGACGCCTCATCGTTATCCTTTCGCAAGAACGACATCATCGAGGTCTTGACTCAGCTGGAATCCGGCTGGTGGGATGGCCTTCTCGGAGACGAACGGGGTTGGTTCCCATCGAACTATGTCACCACAATCTCCGACGAGGAAGCGGAACTCGCGTTGTCGCACAATGAACAGCAAGCGTTGCAACATCGCCAATTTGAACAGGCACGCGATGACTCGCAGGACTCGCAGGAAAGGAGTGACCTTCTTCGGAGAGAAATCGTTCGCGACCACCATGCTTCGGAACCCGAGTGGGTCGCAGGCGAGCTGGTCGACTCTTCCAACGGATTTCTTGAACTGGGGAATGCCAATTTGGAAGGAGAAGGGATGTCAAATGACTTTTGGATGCCACAAGTTACACAGGACGGTCAGGCAAGTTACTTCATTTCTGGTATTAATCTGTACAGTGATAATTAATGATTGCAATAGATCTACTATGTCAACACACAAACTGGCCAACATTCTCGCGATTTGCCTCTCGATATCGATGACACTTCTGACGGTGATCTCGCTGGCTTGACCGTTTCACAGCCTAGCGCTCGTGCCGGGACCGGCGCCGGACTGGGTTTTGTTGCACTGGCGGAGACTGCCTTAGCTGGCTTTGGTGTGCCTAAACGGTCGGGCACCCCGGAACCTTGGACTAGACGACTCGCCGATGACGGCATGTCGTACTTCTACCTGAATAAGCTGACCGGCCAAGTGAGCTGGACGCTTCCGGAGACCGAAGTTTCTGCCAGGAAGGGCCGCGCTCGTGCCCTCACTGGTTCCTCTACGACCTCCTCGGAATTCTTGAGTAGTCATGACGAACCAGATCAGAACACTCGTTCGCGGTCGAACTCTACGGCACAACAGGACCGCGGAGTGCGAGAGCGGAGTCAAAGCATCTCTGAACCCATTAGCGACTCAGATGACTCTGCCGTCTACTCTTCGGATCCCGACAACTCTCCTTCCACTAGCAGAAGTTCCCAGAATGGTCAGCAGGACGAGCTAGCTCCTGTGGTCCAAAGAAATCCTGCCTTGGAGCTTACTGCTGCCGAGAGAATTGCCCAGTCCTTACAGCAATCCCTTGCACCTCCTCCGCCGGAATTGGTTTCCGATCTATCGCATATCGCCCGGAACGCTATTGCGTCCGTTGTTCAGAAGAACCAGTCACTTAATGGGGTTTATCGTCGGCTTGAAAATGCACAAGCCCTTGACAACCTTATTAGATCGGTCGTGGTGGCTGTTCGCAACCTTCTTTATATCTCTGCACCTCCTTCCACCCATATACCAAGCCAACTCATCCCACGAGAAGCTCGGGACCGACGTGAGACCACCACTGCGCAAACGCTCCTTAAACCCGCCCAACGCAAAGTCACGGCAACATTATCCAAACTGGTCCTCTCCGCACGTGCCATGGAATATGATTCGGGTCCTGCTGCGCAGGAAACCGCCTCTCGCATCGAGAGTGACGCAGAGGAGCTCGATAGGGCTATCGTGGCTTTTGTCGTAGAAGTCCAGAGATATCACAGCGAGCAACAACAAGTAACGGTCGGAGCCAAACGAGTACAAGGTTGCTTCTCCATGATTTACGTTGGACTTGGACTGGTTGGAGCTGGCTATGGTGGGACATGGAAGGGATTTGGCTGGGTTCCCATGGATGACACCGAAGAGTTTCCCCAGACTGTCCTCAGCTCGGATGCATTTTCAGAATTCAAGACGCACATGGTGTCTGTGCAAGCGAAGTTCGGAAGCCTCCACACCGCTTTGAGAAACCGGGTTAATGAATCTCGTGAGTACCGTTTGGCATGATTGTCGTTCCTGGCACTTAGTCTGTGGGACAGAACAACGTGTATGGATGGCTAGCCGGGATGTTCTCACAGGGATTTTGACGCTCCTGCTGTTTGTATCCAATCTTCATATCGCTCGCCATGTCGATATCGATGGATTTTGCTCGGAAGCTGCTGCCGAGGAAGATAGTGCATTGTATGCCCAGACTGTGGACAAAGCACGGCTATTAAGTCGCACTTTAGAGTCGGCCGTGCAAGCCCTCTATGACGACGCGTCCATCATGCTTTTGACTACCCAACACATCCGTCAATCCTCAAGCAGGATTGCCTCCCGGGACAGGGACGATCTTTACGACTACTTGGATGTAATAGCTGCATCGATCAAGTCGAACCTCCAATTCCTCCTGCAGACCCTGGATGCTTTGCTATCCGTGGGACATGATCAAGAGGATATTTCTGAAGGAGACTACAAGGGCGCAATCGAGTGGCGAGCATCGCGTTTAAGCATCATGGATAGTCACTATGATGTGCGGCCTATGTCGGTCCTCAATCCTGCCGACCCGGAGAGTGAAGATATCGTTGATATTGAGGTGGCGTTTGGCGCTCCGGGAAACAAGAGGGGAACAGTCCAAGCTGACCGCGTTCCATCGTTCCGCAGCCAATCTCAGATGTCTGACAACACGATCACTCTGGAGGATCTCTCCAGGCCCGATTCTACGCGGATTGCCGCATCAAGTGATTATACTCTATCAGCACATACTCTGGTTCCACCAGAACGGCATAAGGAAGGATCGATCATTAGCGATACAGTGTCATTAAATGACGATGAATGTGGGTCCTTTCAGCGCTCCGTCCTCACCTCTAATAACTAGGTATTACAGCGGCTGGAACTCGAACTGCTACAAATGCGCAGAAGATAAAGAAGATTTTCGGTGACGACGCTCCTGAGCATATCATCAGCACAAAGCCGTGGTATCTGCGGCCGGACTACACCAAGAATGAAATGACCATCGATGTAAATGGTAGCGTTCGCGCTGGCACAGTCCCCGCTTTGGTAGAACGCCTCACGTCGCATGAAACTGGTGGTACGTACCTGTCGTGGCAGCACGGCAGACCTCCCGAATGACCTGTTGATCAGACCCGACTTTCATCAAGACGTTCTTGATGACGTACAAATCGTTCACGACGCTAGACGAACTTTTCGATCTCCTCGTCCGACGCTTCTACATCCAGCCACCTAACAGCCTAGCTCCTACAGAGTTGGAGGAATGGAAGAAACTCAAGCAACACATCATCCAGATGAGGTTCGCTCTTTTTGTTTTCGTCGGGCCTGTTCTTCACAAGTCTCTTGTAGGGTACTCAATACATTCAAAGCTATGGTAGCCGACGACGATTTTCTCGAGAAGGAAGACATGTACATTCTCGACCGGATGAAAGACTTCCTACTGCAAGATGCTGTCAGCAAGATTGCAATATCTAAGCAACTTGTGATTTTGATCGATCGTGCTGTAGGTCATGCGAGATTACGATAATGCCTTGAGTTTGACGAGATTCTCAGCGCGCTGGAGAACTCAAAAAGACGATCACGCCGAATCTGGTGTCCCCTCCAACATCCATCGTGCCCAAGACAGGCAAGCGAGTGAAACTTCTTGACGTCGACTCCCTGGAATTAGCGCGACAGTTGACGATTCTGGAAAGCCAGTTGTATCAAAGAATCCGCCCCATGGAATGTCTATCGAGATCTCGGGAACAAAAGACTGACTACAATGATAATATTGCTCGGGTTATTCAAACCAGCAATAGGGTAGGTATCACTTCTTTGTATAAACACATGAGCTAATGCCGCACAAGATTGCCAACTGGGTTGCTGATACAGTCCTCTCTTATGAAGACTCCAGGAAACGAGCAAATATACTCAAACAATTTATCCTCATCGCTGACGTGAGTAATTTGTATGGCATCAAAGCTTGCCGTTGACCCCCGTGACAGCGTTGTCGATTTTTGCATAATTACTCTAGTATGGTTGCTATCGTATCTGGTCTAAACTCGCCTCCTATTCGCCGGTTGAAGCGTTCTTGGGAACAAGTCAATTCGCGACACGTAACGCAGCTGAATGCATGCGAGATGACGATTGATTCGGGAAAGAATTTTACCAATTATCGTTCGACGCTCGCAAAAGTTGCGCCTCCGTGCGTGCCCTTTATTGGTAAGGACATACCGAACGGGTGCGTCGGTTGGATTCTGACATGACGGAACAGGTGTTTTCCTTACCACGCTCACGTTCATTCAAGACGGTTCCAAGGATACCCTACCAGGTAATTTGGTCAACTTTCGGAAGCGCCAGATGGCCTCCGAAGTCATCCAAGATATCCAGCGTTGGCAAACTCTACCTCATCATTTCCATCCGCTTTCTGCAGTTCAGATGTACATCGAAGAGTCACTTGGAAAGTTCAATGACCAGGTCGACGTTGGCGACGTGTTCTGGAATCTCAGCTTGGAGCGGGAACCTCGTGAAAGGGAAGACGAAAAGATGGCGCGTTTGTTGCAAGAGAGCGGATTTTTGTAGAAGGGATTGCGTGTGGGAAGAGGATCTGCTTGTATCCACTGTCATCTGCATTTGCTACTTATATTGTATGGTTACACTTGCGAGGATTTGCTCACTACCCTAGTCGTTGCTGCGAAGTCAATCAAATTTATCGTGAATGTTGCTGGAGCATACAAGTACACCCAAGACCAGTAAACATACATGTCAATGTCATTAATCAGTCGATGTGCAACCCCGGCACCGCGAAAAGGTACCAGGGAGAACGGGGTATATCCCAACGAGATCAACCACTAGTCCCAACTCGGGGACCCAACAGCGCGGTATCCACATCCACCACTCGCCCCCTGCGATTGGAACCGTGCAAACGTTGAGCTCCTCGGCACGTTCCCACCGTAGCTCGTTGATTGATAATTAGCGGCATAGGAACCTAGGTATATATAAAAATTCACCCGCGCGAGCCGTTCGTCAGCCAAAACACGACTCTCCACGGAAAGGCGGGCTTACCACGTAGCACGCCATGTTTCCTAAATCCGACACAGTGCAAAGAGGCGCGTTTGAGCGTGTTGAGCACCACCGGGACGAATATGTACGCGAGGACGGCGATCGCTGTGGTCGTGAGGGGATGTGCGATCGCTAGAGAACAAAAAAAAAAGACGAGGGTGAGCAAGGAAAGTGCCTTTCTTGCAATAATGCAAAGACGGACCGTAGTCCTTCAAGGCGATCAAGGCTGTCATGAAGTCGTTCCGGAACGTTTCAAAGGGAGGATAAGTCCACACGGCCCAGAATGCCTGGGAGACGTAGGACCAGAGCGCGACGCAGAGGTCGGACACGAACGTCCACAATGCGCGTAAGACCTCGAGGATCTTGTCGCACAGCTCTGAGAGGTCGATGTCTTCGATGGGAGTGGGGGCCATGTGTTATCACACTCGAAGTCCGGAAAACGAGGGGAGCACGCAAAGGGAAGCCTGACTCGGATTCTTATAGCCTCATGGTCCGAGCGCCGTGACTGCGGTGGGGAGGCGGAATTTGGTAGTGCTACTATGACCCTGTCTCAATACATAACAGTCTAGTTGGCACGTTTCGCCTGCTCTGCCTTCCACCGACGGCGTCACAGCACTGGTTCAATGTCACAAAAGGAGCCCACTTTCTTCGAGCGAGAGCGCGATCGGCTCTCTGCAGAAATCACCGCAGTAAGATGACAGTTTCAATCCATCGAGAAAGCGATTCATGGTCAACCAGGGGTTCGAGGAATTACTGTCCTCAAGTAACGTCCTGAATCGCAAGCTGGAAGAAGTACTTGGGATGACGAGGGAATACGAGACGATCGCTTCCCTCTGGCAAAGCTTCCATGAATTGATGCGCGGTCAAAGTCAGACGCCTGACGATCCCAGAACGGTGCCCGGAACGGGTGCTCACATCGTCTCCACCAATTCAAAACGTCAATAAGCTCGTTTCGAAACGCAGTGACTACAATAGAGACAGAGGGTGAGCTATATCGTCGTCATTTTACAACATCGTTTGCAAGACTATCCAAGTACAGGCAGTAGAAATGAACAGAGCGTGTGTATGTATTATTGCAGCAAAAACAAGAGAGAAGATAAAATGCCGGCTTAAAAAAAGTTCATTATACATCTGCCCAAGAGGCGACCTAATTGGATGGCACATAAGATAACACCGCGGTGTCATCAACCATGAACTTACCCAAGAGAATCCGGCAAACTCTTGCTGGTCGCGAGCTGACAACTGACCGTGCACGGGCGTCAAAGTCGGTTGTTCACGAGTGAACTCTTCGTCAAAGTTGCTCGTATCTGCACTGCCGTTCTATGGAATCTTTAGCATTGAAATCAGTAGAGGTTGCGACAGCTTACAATGGTCGGGAAGTAGGGTGGAGGAATGCGCTTGTTGACCACGTCGTCAAAGTTCACGTCTTTGAAGAACGGATGCCTCTTTATCTCCTCGGCGTCTGCCTTGCTTGAACCAAGCCGACGAGAAGGATCCCTTGTCAATAACTGTAGACACCTCAGTACCGCAGGGGACCAGTCAGAGTCGCGTAGACTATACCTTTTGCAAGATCGAAACGGCGTCCCTCGGCATAGTAATCGGGTATAACGGCTCGTCTTCTAAAATGGCATCGAATATTTCATCCTCGTCATCACCCCGGAAAGGTGACTGTCCAAGCAGCATTTCGTACGTCAGTACGCCAAAGGCCCACCAGTCTACGGCGCGTCCATAGCGTTGTTCAAGAAGAATCTGATCCAGTAGAATGTCAACTGAGTGGCTTCCTGAAGGAATGTTCATGGGCGAACCTCGGGAGCCATAAACTCTGGAGTGCCACAGAACGTGCTTGTGGTCGAACCATGCCACATATCCTCCTTGCAAAGCCCATAATCTGCGACCTTCACGTGGCCATCCAACGTCAGCAGAATGTTATCCAGCTTCAGATCTCTGTTATTAAAGTTAAGCTCATTGTGAATACCGTGCAGCGAGAAGCAACCAACCGGTAGATAATCCCATTGGCATGGAAATATTCCAAGGCCAGAAGGACTTCGGACGCATAGAACTTCGCTTGGCGAAGAGAGAATTGCTTGCGCTGAATGTGTAACATAAGGTCTCCTCCACTAACATATTCCATCACGAAGTAGACGCGAGTCTCTGTCTGGAAACAGGAGTGCAGACCAAGCAAGAAGGGATGGCGTTCACGAGCGGCGGCCAGAAACACGCGCTTCTCCGAACGAGTGCTTAACATCCATGAGCAACTGTCTTCAGCCGTACTCAGCACAGGTATCGCACCTTTCCACTTCATCGTTGTCGATGATAAACTCCTTCTTCAAGACTTTGATCGCATACAATGCATTGCTTCTCTTTTCCTCCGCGAGCATGACTTTGCCGAAGTTTCCCTTTCCAAGAACAGCTAGGAAATTAAAATCATCGAGACCAACTTTCCGCTTGCGAGCAGCACGCTGAGTAGGGGACACTGTCTGGGATGCAACGACTACCTCAGCCTGCTGACGCTGCGACACGTATTGTTGCTGTTGTTGAGGAGGCGGGGGGACCTGAGGAGGTAAGCTTTGCTGAGGGTACGCGGGCTGCTTCCACCGGACAATCAGCTTCGGCCGGATTACACATTAATCGTTACAATTCACCTGAACTGGGAGGATGCCGTAGTCTTCCTGTTCGTATCCTGTCGGGGCCGGAGCTGCCGGAGGGAGCAATGGCTCGTTCGGGTAAGCAGGGGGAACAGGGACTCTTGCTCCAGGAGGCGGTCGAGGTGGAACACTCGACGGAGGCTGTTGATGATACCGAAGATCGACCCCATCCTGAGTAGGCGTGCGACGACCGTACGGTTCCGTGGGTGGTACGTCAGCCGAGCCTATTAGATGCAACCGCTCCACGCTCTGAGTGATGGGAACATCAACCGGCGGAAGTGGCGGGGCCTGAGTCTGAGGGGTGTGGATTTGCGTGACTGGTCTTGCAGCAGCGGTTCTACCTCCGCGTGCTCGGTTGATATCACGCCAGTCACGAAGCAGTTGATTGGCGGTCTCCATGGACATGCCGCAGAAGTCGGGAACGAGGTGCGCACAGTTGGCATGACATGTGATCTCACATTCGGTACACCGGCGAGCATTCTTGCGACCAAGAGGAAGGATGTAACCACAATGGCAGCACCAGTTCGCCCCCAGATTAGTTATAGGCTCGAAGCGGTGGGGGATCCGATGGTTAATCTTCTCTTCATCGCCGTCCTATAATGCGAGATAGATAGACATCAGCAAAGGGAGAGCTGCCAAAAAGGGCGACATACCCCGGTATTTGATTTGGAAATACATTTTGTGACAACCTTCTCATAACATTTCTTGTGGCATGTGTATCGACAATCCTCGCACTGATATCCTAGCGCATTGAGAAGGAAGTCGCCACAAAAAGCACAAAGCATGATCTGATAGAATTGCCGCTGAACGAATTTATGACCGTTCATTTCGTGAACTTCGCCTTTACGCTTCCTGAGGGCACCTTGACGACCGAGCCCTCCGGGAGCGTCCAGAGGACGCTTCCTCACGTTTTCCTTGACTGTGACACTGTCATCAAAGCCATGCAGCGCCATGGTAGAGGGTACGAACCAAAGTTCAAGTGTAAAGCCAGTGCACCAGCAGGTTCGACGGCAAACCAGCCATCGATCCCTTCAGTTTGACTCGTGAAGCCCATCGATCCAGGCTGACCCATGGCTCCAGGACCTAGATTCAGCGGCGCATTTACGTCTCCAAAGGCACCAGGTTGCCCTGGTGGTCTTCCAACGGGTGAATCACCATCCATAGCGCCGGCTGTCACCCAACCACCTTGGCCACTCTCCATCATGACCTTTTGTCGTCTCAGCGATTCGACAAGATCGTTGATCCGGATCCAAAGGAGACCGATGGGAACGGGGTGTAGCTCGGAAACTTGTTTGTCATAGACCGCGATCTCGACCTCGTTTGCTTTATCGACAGTGATCTCAAATTCTTCATTCCAGCGGTCCGTGCGGGAGGGATGGGAACGCGCGCGTTGAGTGCCTTCAATCTTGAGGGAAACATAGGTTTCAACGATTTGCTTGGACGAGGAACGAAGTCGGCCCAAAGAAACAATGGGAGGATGATCAAGTTCCCGGGCACCCATGAGGGTGACAAAGAGCTTGCCAGACAATGGCTTGGCGCGCATGTTCTCCTTGCGTTCGCCACCTATGCCTGGTGCTTCAGCTTAGAATAACGGGAGTAACGGAAAGGGAATGAAACAATCTCACCAGATTGTTGATCCTCTTCTTCTACATCGTCTAGAATGTGTAAGTTCTTGTATCGCTTGAGAGCGGACTGCAAGAGTTGAATCTTTTTCTCGCTCTCGACTCGCTTGCTCTCAGCATCCGCGCGAGATTTCTTGTCTCCATCCGCTTGGTATAACTTTGCCATCTTATCGATTCCCTTTTTGTACTGCAACTCGACTTGAAGCTTGAATTCGAGCTGATGAAGCATCCTGGATATCTTGGCGGTAGTGTGAGGGGTATCGGCTTTGATGAGGTCAAGATTCGAGTATTGCTTGACCTGAGGGATGCCCTCCTCACTTCCAAGGAGTGTTTGAGAGGTATCAGGGGATCCAGCGGTACGACCACCAGGACCGGAGGAGTCGACGTCAGAAGGAGGGATTTGGGGTAGGGAACGGTCTCTGTCGGTACCACGACCGGACTTGGTGGCGGAGAACGGAGACAAAGGAGAGGATGCTGATCGAGAAGGATCGTCGCGCTGGGCCTGGTGCTTCTTGCGAGCCTGGAGCTCGCGTAGGGTGTCCTCAAAGTAAGATAAGGAACGTTCGGCTTCCCGAATCTTTGCATCGTTGCGTCTCAGGACGTCTGGGTTCGATGTTGCTTGACGAAGATGCCTGGACGCATCGAGAACTTTGCGTTCTGTTTCGATGCGTTTGAGGACATCCTGTATTTTCTGGTCGAGCTCGTCGAGCTTGACAATGGACTGGTCAGCGGGTGTTGTTGTCGATGGGTGCGATAACAACGTACCATGACCGTTCAAATGCAAAAGGCGGATCCCCGTGTGATCAGGCTTTGGTTGGCGAAGTAGGCCGTTGATGATGGGCGGACGAGGCTGTGATACCGAGATAATAACCCTATCCAATTTTTATTTTCAGTTGGCTATCTCGTAATCTTCCTATTACAATAAATATTTCTCACTCCCTTGCCCCTGTCCTCCATGCCCTCCTTCTCCTCCCCGTCCTCCATCCGCGTCGCGTCGCAAGACCACGCCCTCCGTCTCAAAATCACCCATAATTTGGTGCATGGATCACCCTCCGACGCCGTACACAGCGTCAAAGGGCGCCTACCAAAAGATATCGACGTACTCTGGTTATCCGATCTGACGATCTCGCTCTCCGGGTCGCTCGACGGCCACCAAATACCCGCACACGATATCGCGCGCTCGGGACTCGCGCACCACCTCCAGACGCAGTTGAAAGCGGCACGCTTGCAACACCATCTTCTTTTCGTGCACTCATGTTTCCCTCTAGAACGCAGATCAACTCGGTCTCAACAATGTGTCGCGTCCTTTTGTCGACGACGCAGACGGCCTTTGCAAATGTTGGCGACAACCTCCTATCACCGTTGCCCATAATCAACACTGATCCCGTGTTTCAAGTGACGTTGACGCCTTCACGCCCATTACCTCACGCGTCACGTCCCCATGCCAATCTCATTTCTTTACACCTTGCCTATATCTGGAAGACCGTTGCATGGCGCAGCGACACTATCAATTCCGGCCATTTGGTAGAAGAAGCTAATCCGTTTTCCGAAACCCTCTTTCTCCCCGCTGAAGCGCTCCTCAATCGTGTGACTGAACAATTTTTAATATACCATTTCGTAGGGTACGTTGTCACTTGATGAGCTCGGATCAATGCGCACCTGATTAATGTATAGCCGTTACCCACTCATTTTTGGACCTTGGTGCAAGGTAGGTCCGTCTATGCGTCACCTTTCAAGGCGTCGCTCATTTTTCTGCCAGAGGCTTGACCTAGAGATGCAATACTTGCCCTCCATCGGCCACTCTATCGTGGAAATAATGACCCGGTCGCAAAACCATGGGTTCACATTGAAATGCAAGCGTCTTTTAAAGGTATAATTGGTCCGCGGGTTTTCACTATTGATTCCGACTATGAAGTCACAGATTGCTCGCAGGCATCATAAATTTGTCCGCCAGACTTGCACCGTCGCTCTATCCTCCTGCACCGATGACGCAGTTTCTGAGACCTCGGAAAAGGAAATAGATAATCTCCCCGCGACGCCTGTTCTCACGGACGAAGAGGTTCTGTGCGAGAGTATGGAGCAACTTTTCCGGGTGGGAGTTCCCCAGCGCCGTTTCAAGGTCGGTCATATCCAGTCACCTAAGCGAGGCCATACGTCGTACACGAAGTGTATAGCCCGCAGCAACGCCCCAATTCGTGTCATTTCCACAAGATGACGACGACAGTCTGCTACCGTGTATACCCGACGCAGGGATCGATGATGAAGCCTCCTGGGTCGAGCTGCCCGGAATTGCGACGTCACCTTGTGCACTTGTGGCCGATTCCTACCACACGTTGCCAGAAGAGATGGATGTATTCGCTGAAGAATATTGGCCTGAGGATAGGATGTGGCGTCTACCTGACGCAGATACGGGTCTAGGCGAACGTGAGCTTGATGCCCGATCGGACGAATCTCTTATCAGTGCACCTACCCCATTAGCAAACATCACCACGCGTTCTCCGCAAGGCTACTCTTTTACTCACCATCACCACCTGGATGTCGACTATTGCGAGCCAGAGCCAGCTGCGAGTGGATTGCGGTACAATGCTTCTCAGTTAACCTACCTGGAAGATTCCGACACTTCGGTATTGTTCGCAAACCTAACTCATTCACCATCAGATGCACCGCATGACTATTATTCCAAGTATAAACAGCTGACGCAGGAATCCGGGACCTGCCAAGTCGATGCAGAAAGCTTTAAAACTTTGAATAGTTCCTCCGAGCGCGACGAGGTGGAGGATTTAGATTCGATGTTGTTGGACCTGGATGAGGAGAGAGAGAGTCCGGACTTGACGTGCAATCTGGACTGGGACGATCCCGTAGTAATATTGTAGATGTAATACGGCTGTATTTCAAACGCGAGGGAAACCCGAGTTCCGAAACATGAGGTGGCAGAATTAAAACTCCGCCACACCGCTATTTCTAGGTGCAGTGATTACAGCGATCTCCAAAGAATCTGACCCGGTGTCCTCCTCCTCCCCAAGCTTCAAAGCTTGACCGCTCCTCCTCTCTGCTCGTCGTCGACAACCTCTCATCACCATGCTTCCCGCAAAGCGCAACAAGATCGACATCAGCGTGAGTAGATCACCGCAGCGACGCACAACTTGGGTGGTCGTTCCTACCATCTCACCCCTTCCTCTAGAAAATGACAGAGGAAGAGCAGAAACTCTTCCGGCTGTATGGGAAATTACCTACACACAAGAACATCCTCACTAAAATGCAAAAGGTCTGTCGCTGCGCTCAGCATGGCTGTCCGTGAACGTCCGCTGAGAGGACACCCTGTCACATCAGGATCGCAAATACTTTGACTCGGGTGATTATGCACTGTCGAAAGCGGGTGTCGCTCCCCAAAACACCGTTGGCACTGCTATCCCCAATCCCGAAAAGTATGTATCATCCACACCCCGTCACATCCCACTCATCGTTGACCGCATCAGTATCCCTCATGCATCATCGCCTCCAACCTCGCATCAAGGGGGTCTGTCCATATCACCAACGAACAGTTCTGCACGCGAAAGTTCGCTGTCTCAGTCTGAAATCGATTCGAACTCGAAAGAAGACAAGGAATACGACAGCCTCGCAAACGGAGAAGACTAAGAGGCATGAGACCGCACTTTTGAAACTGTTCATTCTCGCTGTATCCTCTCAGGCTCTGTGTTGCTGTTCACTATTCCCGCTGTCACCTTGATCATATCTGTCCCGTGGCTCAACCCCATGCCCTACCCTGTCTACCCCCCGAATCTGATGTCTCGACTGCCTGATCGCGCCTCTTTGCAGTCACCGTAACACTATCCTACCGTTTTGAACTTGTATTATCACCTGTAGGGTTAACATGCACATGCAGCCACTCTAATATATCACTCCATACACGGATCTTGCTGGCGGAGCATGTGCATGTCGCGACTGTGGCAACTACAAATACGCAAACACACCGCGTCTATCTACTTGGACGTGACTCTCTTCCTCCGTCTGTCTACTACGCGAACACTACACATGTCATCACTCGACGCCTACCGCAGCGAAATCGCCCAGTACTTTACCGAGGCCGTAGCCGCAGACGATGCACTCGTCAAAGAATGTAAGCGCGTTCGAGACCTCCCACACTCACCTGCCCACGCGTTCTTGTGATACAACCCAAGGCATCAGCATGTGTAAAATGTACAATCTGACTGTGGAATCTCTCTCATACAAGTGGCAAGCACTCTCCTATTCCAACACGAAAACCCTTGCCATTTTCACTCTCCAATCCGTCCCCGATCTCAAGGCCAGACTGCAGCAGGAACTGGGTAAACTCAATGCTATGAAACAGGAGGCTGTTTCGCGGAGCGCAGCCAGTCTCACCTTTGAAAGGGGGCGAGGCAGGGCGCGTGGGATCGCCAAGGCGCCGATCGCGAGGAGCCTCGATGCGGGTCTGAAGATTGGACCACTGCGGTCGGGCATCATCAAGTCAGAAGTCTCCGAGTTTTCGGGACAGAACAGAGTCGTGTTTGAAGGACCGAGATCGGACGAACAATCTCTGAAAAGTCGAGCTTGTGAGGGCATCGTGTATCACACCGCGCGCGTCTGCTGATAGCATTGCGGCACAGATCGGTACATGTACGAGAAAGTGTCTGGGAGGAGTGAAGGTGTTTTTTCTTCTTCTTTCGTTTTGAGTCTTCACGAGCCAACTGATTGCGCAATGGACTAGTTTTGGATGATCGCATCGACGAATTTGCTGATCTCGTTCAGAGACACTATCATGTTGATGAGTTTGCCGATCCAAGCGCTGCTACAGAGGTCTGTTTCCCTCACCCGACTATGCATGTAATTCACACTTATGCCAGGAAACTACCACCATAGTCGGGAGGATAGTCCATGACGCGGAAGTATCAGCCTCGGGGGCAAAACTTAACGAGTCATCTTTGGTCCTGGAATCCTCACGGATGATGGGTTCCGGCGTGCGCGTCCCAATACGCTTCGCTCCCGAAACCAAGTTACGGGGCGGAATCAAAGGCGTTGGTGGGATGAGCTTCTTTCCTGGTGCAATTGTGGCGCTACGTGGCCGCAATGGCGGAGGCGGCTTTTTCCTCGCAGAAGAACTACTGTCGGTGCGCTATTCCCTCCGTCACAAAAGCTTTCTCAGGACCAATTGGTATGCATAATTCCAGATGCCCCCGATCAAAATGCCTTCGCCACCTCCGAGTGATGCCAACGCTACCTTTTCCATGTGTATCGCATGCGGCCCGTTTAGCCTGGACTCGGACTTGGAATATAAACCCTGGGCAAGTTTGCTTGACAAAGTGAAAGAAAGCAAGCCTGCCGTCGTCCTTCTGGTACGATATGGCTTGTCTACTTCAAAACTTTGGTGACGTTTTACCATGCGCACCCAGATGGGTCCTTTTGTTGACGCAACAAATTCGCGCGTCAAGGACGGGGATACGGACGAGACACCTAAGCAGTTATTCGAGCGGCAGTTTACCGAAAGACTCCAGGATTTCTTGGTTCAGTCCCCGGGCAGCACGATACTGTTGGTTCCAAGTATCAACGATGTGATTAGCGACCACGCCGCCTTCCCGCAGTGCGAACTCGAACCCGAGTATAGCAAGGATCCAGTGAGCTTGGCTTCATGCGCCGGGAACACCTCTGAAATGACTCCTTATACAGCGCATCCGCCTGCTTCCAAACCCTTGCCGCTTTTCTGTCAATGGAATTTCGTTTGCAGTCACGAGCGTTGATACTTTATTCCATCTTCGCAAGGAGGAATTCTTTAGACGAACACCAGAGGTTGATCCGCTGACGCCGATATCTGAGATCGCGACGGATGGCATGTCCAACCTTGCACGCAACATGTTGCAACAGCGAAGGTAAGCCATTCATACGCCACTGGAGACCATCTGATGGCCTTTAGATAGCTTTTACCCGATATTTCCTACCCCATTCGACGTCGCACATGAGGTCAACCTTGACGTTACGCACTCGGAAGAGATCAAGTTAGTGGAGAGTGAAGACGATTGTGCACCGGATGTGCTTGTGTTCCCAAGTCGCTTGAAGCATTTCTCGAAGGTAAACCATTTGCGTTCGTATGCGGTGATTTGGTTGGGTTCATGGTCCCTTTAGGTGGTGGACAGTACAACCGTCATCAATCCATCGTTCTTGTCAAAAGGTACCTACGCACTGCTATCGTACGTTGGTCAAGGATCAGGTCTTGCAAAAGACCGCATAACAGCGGATATATCAAGGATATCATAGATATCATTTCATCTTACACTCTTGCCCCCATTTATGGAAAATAGCGCGGGTGAACTATCGTTGACTCACGCTCCATTGAATGCATCTCCTAGTGCCTTGGTTGCGTCCGCCACCATGGTCTTGCCCACAGCGAGTACCCCGTCCATTCCTAATGTCTGGTGCGGAACAGCCTTATAGGTTTTGATTTCCACCTTGACTCCAAGGCCTCTCAACCTCTTTCCATACGCGATGCCCTCATCCCTTAGTATATCCATCTCACAGACCCCTACCCATGCCGGAGGTACTTTGGCCAGGAGTGTTTCCGGTGCGAAGATGGGGGAGCTGTCCCAATTTGTCCATGTGGTAGGGTGGGGAAGGTAATTGTGACGGAACCACATCATACGACCTGTGGAGAGCCAGACTGTATCTTTCATCTCTTTCCAGGAAGGATACACTTCACCAGAGTCGGAGGCCGTATTGTCAGTGACTACAGTCCGCGCTGCGTGAGTTGTTGGACAACCGAGGGCGAGGGCATAATAGCTCACCGGGCACGACGAGAAGTTGGAACAAAATCGGGATGGGAGGGTTCAGCTCTTGGGCCTTGAGTGATACGATCGCTGCAAGGTTTCCACCACTTGGGTGGTTGTGAGCAACGCTATCGTAGGCTTGGACCATCACGGTACCTCGACGAGCCCCCGACGGCTATCTTGTTCACGTTGGCGTTCAACTCCGACTTTCCGTTCTGATGGATCCACTTGAGGGCATCGACCGTGTCGATCACCGCAGCGGGATATGGATTCTCAGGAGCGAGCCGATAGTCGAGACATATGGTGAGGCAGCGATGTTCTGTTTTCACAACGAAGTCGCGACATGGTCGAACTCAATGTCGGGATTCGCACGGAGCGGTATTACGACGACGTACCCTTGCATTGACGAGCGGCAAACGACGCCTGCGTGTCCAAACTACCGAGGGTCCAACCACCTTACAAGTTCATATCAGGTCATGATCAGCACAAAACAACCTATCATCATACGCGCGCCCGAACCAAAGATGAAAAAGGGATCTAGAGGGGGGGGGACCGACCTCCGTGGATGTAAAGAAAGACGGGCCACCCTTGATCGGGTGGGTCCCCCTCGGGCGTGTACACGCGAATCTTGCAGTGTTGGAGTGCGATGTCTCTCACGGAGCCTACCTGGACCACGGGGGAGGCACCGGGGACAACGGGTAACTTGCGGATGTCGGGGTGCCATGGGATCGTGTGGGGAGGGACGACGAACGCGGTATGTTTGTTGTGGAATGCAACGTACTCGGGATCGAGGCGGGGGAGGATGTCGGGATGGATGGGTTGGTGGATCGTTTCTGACATGGTGTCTTGTGGGGTACGTTATCGTTCACTCGGGCTTTAATAGGGTGGGTGCACACATGACCTGCTCAGGTTTATAAATGGAGAGACGCGATACCGTTATCATTGTTTTGTTCCCTTCGGATTCCCCGCCAGGTCGGGCCTCTGTGGTCCGCGTGCAGTGCCGGTGTCACTTGACCGTGAAACGAGCGCTCGTCGTTTTCTACCCGAACAAGGACTGTCTGACGCTCGAACTACGACGTTGCACTTTTCAGATAATTCCAGACAAACAATGCAATTGGACAACTTCTGGTTCTTGCGTACCATATGTTCATGACCCCATCTACAAAAATCCGCTCTCTTGCAGTAAACGCGTCAGCGTCCAGCCTTCGCTTTCATGAGGTTTCTGCTCCAAACTAAGACTCCAGAACATATCGCAGATCTCGGCCTGGCCAGTGAATTTTCCGAGTGATTCTTCGATATACATCTGGACCACTGGCAGAGAATGGAAGTGAGGAGGGAGAGCTTTCCAGTGTTGAATATCTTGGATGACTTCGAAATCTCTCCTAACCACACAGGACAAATTTTTCAAAGATCGGCGACTCACGTGAGAACATCAGTCATAGGCTCAGATACGTACTATGACTCACATCTGCGACAAGAATAATTCGCTTGAGAAAGGTGGCTCGTGCACCGGGATCGTTCTGACTGAGTATTGTTGAAGCGGGCCGTCGGGTGGCTGGATACACTTGGAAGCGTTGGACAAGAAGATCGAAAAGCTCGTCGAGAGTCGTCAATGACCTGTAAGTCAACAAGAGCGTCCTGACGAAAGCTGGGTCTATTTTACACGCCAGTGTTCAAAGAAAGCCTAGCCAGAGTCATGAACAACGAACCGATAGTAGTCTCATGTGTCGTGAGGCGCTCGACCAAGGCTGGGCGTGTGGCCTGGCCGTTGCCAGCCGCACCGATGACCAGGTCATTTCTGGAGAGTTAGGTCGTAAGTACCACGGGTGGGTCAGCGTGTCCGCCATGATGGTCACTCCCGGCACTCCTATGAACTTACCCGGGGCCTTTTGTATGGATTCCACATGATGGTTAAGGTGGGACTTGATTCAGGGGGAGGTTGCCTGTTTGGGTGAACCGAACGTCGGCTGTCTGCCACTTTGAACCAACTGACCATGGGCGAAGGACGATCTTCGAAAAGCAAACGCAGCCTGAGGGACAAGGATGGCGAACACAGCACGAAAAAGAAACACAAGTCGTCGCACCGCGAGTCGAGCAAAAAGCACAGACACAGCGCACATGACTCGGTCCACATCACCGACGATGACCCAAATGACGATGATATGTGGGTCGAGAAGAATATTGACATGGACGGCGAGCGGGTTTGTATGCACATTTCATCGTGCGGTACATGCTCATACCAAAATCCTTAGCTTCTCGCGAAGGACATACCGACTGTAGAGAGTCTCAAATTGACTTCACAAGCACAGGCCTCCGAAGTGGATCCCGTCCTGCCACCCACTGCGAGCACCGAAACTAAACTGCAGCGCGATGAATGGATGCTTCTGCCACCTTCCGATGCACCCCTTCCTTCCAGCTCTTCCCGGCCCCTCGCGCAACAGTTTCCCACTGGGGACGATTCCTACACGGACGGCTATGCAGAGTCCTCCACTTCTGGGCGGACCCTTGGCGGTGCTGTAGACTTCTTCTCTTCCCTCGGCACAGAGAAGAAGCGTAAGCCACAGCCGGATAAGCCAGACCCTGACAAGGTATTTCACACCTTTTGCTCAGAGCTGCGGTTTACTAACCTCGTTTGTTACAGCCAAAAGTGAGTGATCGGGAGCTCAACGTAAACCTCCGAGAGGGCAGCAGCACTGATGGGAGGACTGCGCCTCCTCCGAAAGCCGTCACTCCCGGCGGACCAGGGTCAGGCTGGCGCATGATGCGTCTTCGCCGAGTCTACGAAACCGCCGAGGAGGAAAACCGGCAAGTGGAAGAAGTCGCGCTCGAGCGCTTTGGCACGATGCAAGCATTTGAAGAGGCCAAGGAAGAGCGACGTATCCTAGACGAGCGAGAAGGTAGACGCAGCGCTCGGAGAACGACCAACCACACAGGCAAAGATCGTGAGACAGTAGGCGAGAAACGTTTCACGTTCACAGACATAGGTGCTAGCGGTGCATCGAGTCGCAGTTCGTCGTTCCGTCGACCGACTACCGCGGATGATAGCGCA
>JBBPNO010000108.1:0-57686 GCA_038090915.1 Boletus eberwhitei
CTTTTGGGGCACGGCCATGCATTGCAAATCGCGATGATTTCGGACAGCTTGGAAGTCACCACAGATGAGGAGCAGCTCGACCTTGTAGTTATTCCTGTCTTGCAACGACTTGATCTGCTGGTAGATGGCATCAAGTGCGCCGTGGCAACAGCCCTCGACAGCAACCTCACAGTAAAGATTTCAGCACGTAGAAGCACACTAAGAGCATACCAAGCTGACCCTCATAGTCACAGTGACGCACCGATATCGATTCAGGTGGAACTGGCAGCGATTGCACATATACAACAGAAGGTTTACGTCAGCACTCTCAGATCTTTTTTCGAGCGCTGTTCCAATGAACTGTAATAAAAATTGGGTACATTACACAGAAACTTAGTTACCAAGCGACGCCCACATGTGGTCGGTCCCCAATCAATCAACCGCACCAAGTATAATTGTGGTTCAGCGTGGTGAGCGACTTGATGGGGAGGCGGTGAGCGAGTGTGGTCGGTGGGAACAGTGATACCAACTTACATAACTCACACGCGGTCACCCAGCGCCATTGTTCAAGTACAGTACTCGAGACACAGCTCTGGACTGTCGGACGACATTCAAACACATTCCTGCTAACGTGGCGTTTGCAACATGCAGCTTAAGCTGTCGAGATCAAAGTGGCGACACAAATACGACGAGGACCCAGCTACTGTATGCTCCGCAGTCAACTATAGGCTGCAGAACATTAGTCCTCGTCTTGCATCAACCTTGGGTAGGTTTATCTCTATTACGAGTGCAATTCTCAGTGCTGAATCACCCTTTGTATAGCCGTTAATTCGATTATCGGTGCAATTCGAAAGCGCCAAGTTGTTCACAGGTTGTACCTTGGGGCGAGCTCTGTAGGTGACGCGGGTTGCATCCGATTGTTTGAATTCCTGGCATCGCCAGCCGGTCTTCATTGCCGAGAGGGTCTCACCGAACTATTTCTTACGAGAAATGGAATAGGTGCCCAAGGTCTTCTTGCCGTGGCGGCTTTCCTGAGAGGTAATACGGTCCTGAGAGAGCTATGTCTTTCTGGCGTAAGTGCCCGCCAGTTTGTGTCCTTCCTGACTCATCCATGTACATGCACGCTAGAACCCTCTGACCACTGATCCAGATGTTATCGCCGAGTTTGCCAGTGCACTGAATGCGTCTCGTTTATGCACTTTGCAAATACTTCACAGCAACTCCTTAGGCGACTCATTTGCCCAAGTTTTCCTATCTCAACTCACCACACCCTATCTTCGAGAGCTGGACCTCTCCGCCACTAGCATGACTCGAGCCATTGTTCCAACGCTCGCAGACTACGTGAGATCAACTCGCTGTCGTCTAGAACGTTTGCAGTGCAACGCAAACAGCCTGACGTTGACTGGGGCACGCAGGATCGTCAGCGCAATCGAAGAGAACTACTCCTTACGGAACGTCAAGCTAGATGACCTCCACATAGACGACCATGCTGTGGCTGTGGCTGCCGAGGATAGAACCATTGGATGGCAAGCGTGCAATCGGGCCTTGTCCGCTGTCCTTCAACGCAACTCGGTCCACATGGCGCGGGTCAAGGACGAATCACTTGCACTTCTCCGCTATTCACGTGCCCTTTTCCTGCGTTCGGGGATGATAATATATGGTGTCCATACACTTGCCTCCTTATCCCGACGCAGTAGGAACTCGCAGTCATTCCATGTACCCTCGCCATTTTTTGACTTACCAACTGAGCTACAACAAGAGATCATCTCATATCTTGCCCCCTCGCTTACCCACCAGCAGCGTATGCGGATCGTCTACTTCGCAGCTAATGTCACCACCTTATTCCGTTTCAATCATCAATCTAATGGAATTCGTGGTCGGGCGAAACAGCTGCAGGTTCTCGTAAACACCGGTCTCAGTAGACGGTCACCTTCCCTGCAGGGACAACCATTCGAAGGGACGTGGAGGCCACCTATGTGGTGGAAATGTCACTGTTCGACTGATCTTCAGCCGTCCTGCCGATGTCTGCGTAGGTGGAAAAAGGAAATGAGGGACATATGGCTGACCCAGGTGGCTTCAAGCAATGCTGATGAACATATCCTTTGACATTCGACACCGTCACGATCATGATTTACAACAATTGATCACCGATATGTATGCATCTGGGGTTCTCTTCTATGGGATGGGACAATATCCGGTGTAGTGTCAATAGCATATGGTCTATCGAATTACCTGTTTAACATGTGTACATCCATGCAACAGAACATCTACTCGAAGAATGATCTTTGGAAAACCCCTTTATAGCGGATTATTCGTGAGAGCTGGCCTGTGGGACATCGTTTTTACCGGTGTTGTGACTCCTGTGTTATGCGGCCGGAGAGCAAACACCACCGCCCCCCTTCCTGGCTGTTAAAAAGGACTGGGACGTTGACTCGCATCCCCTCCTCGTAAAGCCTCCGTCGTATCTTATCTGCAACCTTGCCATATCACATAGAACTGCGTCGTCCTATGACACATATTCATTCCGATGACCCGGTTAATGGCAAGAAGAAGGCTCTTTTGATTGCCGTTGAGGACGTGAAAAATTTCCCTAAACTCTATCGTCCGCAGGGTGACGCCAAGGAGTTACGCCGCCTTTTAATAGGTATCTTCGATCTGTTTCTGCTTTGTGCTAGCTGATCGGTTTGTTAGAGGACTACGGTTATTCAGAGCACAACATCGTATTAATGATGGACCATTATTCTGTCCCGAAAGCGCTCTGGCCCACCAGAATGAACATAGTGAGCTCCCGGTATCCATGCGAGTTGATGGACTTACTATTTGTTCCATCAAAGATCAAACAACTACAACTGTTCGTGCAAGGCGTTTCCGCTGGGGATCATCTCTTCTTCTACTGTCAGAAGATTTGCTACCTAGCTATTCCTCCTGCATTCTGACGTATGACGATTTGACAGACTCTGGTCACGCCAGTCAGGTGCCTTGCGACCACCACACCGAACCGGATGGATTGGATGAGGGTGAGTTATCCTGATGGCCGGTCCGTTACGTTACTAATCATTCGTGACGTGAGTCAGGGATACACACTTGCAGTGGGAAGGAGATCATGGATAATGTGATTGTTCTTGTGCAGTGTTCTTTCGTGATAATGGCCCGGGCTGATTAGCCCCTCAGGACCTTAAAAAATGGCTAGTCAATCCACTCCCACGTGGCTGCAAATTATTTGTCAGTTGTTTTACTACTGTCCTGAAAGTGAAGGCGCGCCAATGGACACCTACTACAGGCATTGTGCGACTCGTGTCACTCTCAAACGATACTTGGTAGACTGCTCACTTTTGGGTAGTGCTCTCCTTGATGATCCTGTCTGACAGACCTTGAGCACTACATTTGCAACGAACCCAGGGTTGGACAACGTATGCGACATCGCCGCGAATCTAGTCCTCCGCCGACGTTTTGGCAAGGTTTGTGAATTGCAGTTCTAGCCTGCAAGGACTAACACCATTGCTCAGTCGTTCCGAGGCATTTCTGTATGTTTGCCTTCCGGCCTGTGTCATCTTGTGCACATTCTGATATTCATCCAGGCGGGAAGGGCACACCTCCCATCCCAAGGCGTACATTCACCATTGCACCTTATGAACTTCGAGGACGACCGGCATCTCGAGCTCCCGTATCAATCTCTGCAGTCTCTGCCGGGAGCTCGCCGCCATTTTCTAAATGGATCCCCTTCTCGGTGGAGGTTATCCAACGGGTTCTTTCCCCTAGCTCTTTGTTCGAATGCAATGGAAAGTGCTCTTTGCCGACAGAAGGTGACACGAGACTCGGACTTGCTCACGTGGTGAGTAATGACTCTTGTACACCGATTCGGCTCACTGTGGACTACAGATAGCTCTGTCTGCTTGCAAAGATAACGAGAAGGCTGTTGACGATTATTGTAAAGGAACGTTTACAAAGGTACGTTGCAACTTTGATTGTGAAGGAAACCATCTGACTTCGCGAAAGTTTTTCATTGATCATCTGAGTAAGTTGTCGAACACTTATGCTGCCACTGTGTCGTTATCCTTCTCCAAGGGGCCAAACCCAAGTCGACATTGAAGGAATTGCTGCTAGCCATGAGGTTCGTTGCCGAGGATATTGTTGGTGATGAACAGACTTTCACAGATGTATTGGATTAGGAAACATGTGGGCGAGATTACCGCGGCCCGCCGGACATGGGATGTGCAGACCAGGGCTACTTCTCGGCAAGCTACCTTCGCCACTGGTCCAAGAATCAAAGTGAAGGCCGCGTGGACTCCTCACCGCCGGAACACCGAGGTCAATTTCCCTACCCTGGGGGAATACCTACAGCTCAAATCATCAGGTGTTCAAGAAGAAGACGCGAACAAATACTCTCAGCATCCATGTGTAAGTTCCCTGTGTGCCGTTATGGCGGATGTTGATTGCCACTCGACTCTTTTGAGTAGTATTCTAGCCATTGTCCATTAGTAAGTGTTGTACCGCTGTGTCTCAGAGCCACGCTGATTACCCTGCCACGTATACACTTAGAACCTCGACGAAGTTGTTGATCTCTGAGTCTCATTCGTTCTCCGTTATCAAACTTGCCCAGAACGTTTTTGGTTTCTAGAATATTGCACAGCTTTCTTTACGTACATCACTACCGTGCGACAATTTTTATCCATCGACACCCCATCTTGATACCCAAGTCTTGCTTGCTGGAATTTCTACTAGGTGCAAAAGGACCATCTGTCTTCATTGCAATGTATTGGCACGCAGCTTTTTAACGCGTATTTGATTCGTCACTGCTCCCCTGTCCTCGGTGCCCGGTTTTCTATCGGAAAACCCAGATCAATTTGAACATTGGAGCTCGGAACTCAGGCCGGTAATTGCATCGCAAAAACATGTCACTTCAATAGTAAAACTGCATCGGGGCGTGCGCCCAATGTCTGAGGTACTCGTGGAAACTCCAAGTGGAAAATTGTCTTCTGGGGCCAGCCAACGCCAGCCTTGGCGTCCAGTACTCGCTGTACCAACACGTTGCCCACTGCCTTCCGTACGGTAGCCTGCTCCTGTAAGTTCGGTCCGTTTGTCACTGTAACTGGTATGTCATGAAGAAACCTGGGGCATCGTTTCTTACTTGAAAACTGCGAGCAGGGACTATTGCACAGAAGTTCTTTCATGAATCCTCGCCCCGACTCTGAAGGAGCGGGGAGAAAGTGCCTGACAGCGAGTCGGAATGTTTGTGCAACCGAGCCGGCCACTCATACCATTATTAACCCGCTTCTGGTCTCCGAGTAGAGCCAACTTGGACTAACTCGAGCCCTGGCAGCAAAGCGCTACGCCCATATGTCAAAATGTATCCACATGCAACGAATTAGAGAATTTCACCGCTTTGGGCCGAGAATAACCTCACCGCCGTTTCCTTGCTCGACCTTCAGGCCTCGAGATTGCAACGTCCGAGAACGTCGAAGCTGGTTCCGCCCTAGAAGTATCTGGTCTTCATTCCACATCGGTCGAGTCTATCCAACGACTGAACTTCCGAATCAGAATTGCTTCATAATCACGTTCAACGCACCCACTGCACCATGCTCACTTTGTCGCTGCTTTGGTGGATGCGAGACGGAGCCACCCGTACAACAGCCACCTGATCACGATTGTATCGCAATTTGTTATGTATCTCTGGCCGCATGGGCTTCTCCCTCCTTCTTTGGCCGCAATTCACTGGGAATATCACATCATGGGCGTCTGGCGGTGTTGATCGCGCATTTTCTCCACCCTTCTTCGTCCAACGTATCCTTTTCAGGTGGTTCCTCACGCCTGGGCGCTATGTTGTATGTTTACATGTGCATCGCGGCGTCTCCTTGTTGATAACCACAGGCTGTGATTCCTGATTAGTACGGAGGATAAAAGCGGATAGGGAGGGCATCTCATAACCTCCGTCGGATACTCAGTACCCTCCGCCCTGAAGCTTGACTTGAGCCCTAGCCAGCAACAGCCGAACCCTTTATCTCAGGACGACCACCCCAACTCGTACACCAAACCGAGCCCACACATTCATCATCGCTTCGTGTTTTTCTTCCGATCACCATGACCGACATCTCGACCGACCTCTCCTCCAAACCTCTAGGGAAGAAGAGAGCTCTTCTCATCGCGATACGGCACGTCCATCGCAAACCTGAATCCAGCTTCAGCAACTTGGCTAATCTCGAATTCGCTCATCGAGATGCTGAAGAGCTTCGTGATAGGCTGATAGGCATGTACCATTCAGTCACTTCTGATCGATCTATCTCATCCGTCTTAGTTTCTCATGGATACCAGGCAGATGATATCATCCTGATGATGGATGACAAAAATTATCCGGAACACCTCTGGCCTACTTACGGAAGGATCGTGCGTTTGCCTTACTTTCCATGTAGAATCCGAGTTCTATTTTTTTTTCCTAGTTGGCCCAAATAGACCGACTGACCAGCGACCCTTCTGAAGATCGCCACTTCTTCTTCTACTGTGAGTCATGTACGCTTACATGGGAACAGCAGATAGTAACGGAAACCACAGTTTCGGGACATGGCCTAGAAGCAGAAATAGATAATCAGGATCGTGCAAGCATGAGAGTGAACGGCCAAGAAGATGGTCAGTAGAATTGTTCTCGGGCTCATCCTCATGCTCAAGTTAGTTCAGAAATCGTCTCCGCAGATGGGAAGCCCATTCTTGATTATGTGAGTCACTCAAGTCAATGGAATACTTCATCTCATATCTATCAGATTCTTCATGATCGCCTGATCAAACCACTTCAAAAAGTGAAAGGCTCGAAACTAATTGTATGTGTGTTTGATACCAGCCGATCCATTCACCGACACTGTTTCTAGGCGCTCTTCGATTGTTGCCACTCCGAGACTCTATTAGGTATGTGATTGCGAATCACCTTATCTCTGCACTGCATCTCTGACATTCTTTCATTGGCAGACTTGCAGAGGGCCAACGGACCAAACATTTACTCGAGGGTGTGGAAGATTGGTCCTGGTCAGATGTTCAAAGGTCAGTCGCTCCACTCGGTCACTCGACATTGCAACTTGAACATTAACTCCTGAGATCCCGCAGACCTCGTAACTGTCACCGCCAACCTCTGTGAGTCTTCTCTCAGTGGCTATGAAATCGACATTTCTAAGCTATCGGAGTGAAAATGAACAAGGAGCGGGAACGTAACAACGTGCCACCAGCTCCAGAACGAGCTAGTTCTAAATCGCGTCGTCCACCGACATATCAGACACAGGAAGTGGGAGAGCTCAGTGTAGTATGCCCAATTGCATAGCCTTCCGTGACTACTTTACTAATTTCGCCAGATTTGTTTGTCTGCTTGCAGGGATGGACAACTTGCACATGACGATCGTGAACGGGGGTTGACGTTCACAAAGGTGGAATGTTTTGAGTACTGTCACATTTCCGAACTGACCAGCTCTCATTTCAAGTGTTTCATCCATGTTTTGGTGGCAAATCCCAATATTACGTGGACAGAGCTCCGCGATGCACTTGGGTGGGTGGATCTATGACCTCCATTTGCCCATTCGGTGACTGATACACCCTATCAGGGGACTCATTTCAGAGATTCGAAAGGCATACGAAGAAGCATATCTGCAGGGCCCAAGTGCTGAAAGCGACAGAACCCACGAATCTTGGAGGCAAGAACCACGGGTGAGTGCTCCGAGGTTGAAACCGAGCCTTCTTTTCACTTATCGGGATGCAGTTTTCTACTAGTTCTCATGTGGTATGTGTACCATCGATGCGTCGCTTTGGGTTGGTCGCCCGTTGCTCACTTGGTCTGCAGGACTTGACCAAAACAGTGTCAATTTGATATGATCTGAGATACTCAGCCCTTGAATCGTATATTTACTTAAAACTTGGTCACAATATTCAAGTAGCCCGAGGTACAGTATCTCGGCGAAATCGAGGTGTTGAATTCTCCACCAGGGGCTTCTGCATAAAGTCAGTACATTGTTCAACGGGCACTTTACGTAGGATCATCTCTTCCATTGACACGGTCTATCAGACTCAAACTATTCACTCGCTCGTCACCACACTCGTCCCATCTCCTCCTGAATGACTGCCTGGACTGCCCTGTTCTTTGCGATCCTTTTCTTGGGCTCTGTCTGTTCACTCCCCGCCACCAGGCAATTCCGAAGCGCAAGCTGTAACCTGTGGTATCCTACTCAGTCTTCCATCGAAAAATATATATCCAGCAAAATTCACACATGAGTGGAGGAGGTTGCATTGCAAGTGTAATTTTGAGTATCAACCCCGAAGGCGATGAAGCTGGAGGAGTTAGGTACTATCGATTGTCTGCTAGGCTGGGACTCCTTGAAGCCAGGCTTCAGAGTCTAACAGGAGCAATCGCAGAACTCTTTGATAGCGGTTATCTATCGGACCCCGCGTTCGGAACAGTCTCCAAGCTTGCATACACTGTTCAGTGGGAGACATCCATTGGTCTTGTCTCGGACCCACTCGTCTTCAGCCAGCACATATTTGTTCCCAACCCGACAGGAAGTGGGTTTTCTCCAAAGTGGGACTCTACTTCCCTGAGTTCCCTCTGGCGGTGCCGCTGGTAATCCGAATGCCTACCCCATCGGCGCAGAGGTCGATCTTCCGAGTTTGAACCAGACCGTGAACATCGCCGATTTGATGATCAAGGCTGTTAAGAGTGATTTGGCAAGTCAGATCTTCAAAGTGCAAAATAACGGCCTGGTGGGGGGGACCTGAGCCGCAGGCAGCGTCACGCTTGAAGCTCGAACATCACCGTCAAGTACACCACACAGTACTGTAGGCAGCATTTTTTGGATGATGTACTTATCAACCTGACCTTTTTGAAGGGTTCTTTGGTGGGAATGCTGCTCAGAATGATATCTGACCTTGCTCCGTGGATGTATGAACCGCGGAACCTCCAGTGCCCACATTTCTACCGTCACCAGTGATTAATGATTTTCCATCCATACCCCCCAGGCTTGCTGTTGCTCCTTCCATTTTGATACCCATTCTTGCTTGCTGGAATTCTTTTATTCCTAAGTGCTTGCTTGAATGGGTTGGCAGTGCCCCTAGTGACACAAAAAAAACACTTCATTGCAATGTATTGATTGCCACGCACTGGCTTCTCAGCACGTAAAGTTGACCTGCCATTACCCCGACCTCACTGGGTGCCTGGTTTTCCACCGGAAAGCTCAGGATAATTTCAGCACAGGAGCTCAGAACTCGGGACTGTGACTGCATCTGCAGACTTGTGCTCAATGGAGGTACTTGCACAATGGGGGTTTCAAGTGGAAAATTGTCACTTCTGCCAACGCCAGCCTTGGCGCTCCAGTACTCGAGGCTGTACTACCGACGCATTACTCGCTGCCTTTCGTGCAGTAGCTTGCGCCTGCAAGTCTGGTCCATTTGTTGTAACTGGTGCGTCACACAGAACTTGTCACAAGTTGCCAGACTGCTGCACTCAAGTTTAGACTCTGTGTTACAACGGTAGGTGGATTGGTCAGCCTCTGATCAATTTTGACCATATGACCATAGTACTAGTTGGATCTAGGACATCATCGCCGCTTACTTCAATAATCTGAGCAGGGACTATTGTGCAGAAGTTCTTTCATGAATTCTCGTGCCCATACTGCAGCAGCGGGCATAAAGCGTCCGAACCGGAACACTTGGGCAACCGAGCCGACTCTCACATCGCTGACGCCTCCTCAACATAAGCCGTTTTGGGCACCTCTGGCGGTAAACCGCCGCCGCCAATGTGTCAAAAAAGTATTCACATACAACGAATTCTAGAATTACACCGGTTCGGGTCGAGGATAGCCTCACCGTCCTTTCCTCGCTCGGCCTTGAGCCTTGAGGTTGCAACGTGGAACATTGAACGTCGGCGAACTGGTCAGGATCCAGGATCCACCCCAAAAATATATTTGATCTTTAACGACACCCCAGTCAGGTCCGATGATCCGACAATTGAACGAATTAGGATCCTTTACGTTCATCGCGCACACCGCACCATATTTTCTCAGTTTGTCACCGCTTTGGTGGATGCGAAATGGAGCTACCCAGCCGCACCCCGGGCCACCACTTGGCCACGCTTGTGACACAATAGGTTATGTATCTCTTAAGGGCTTGCCCTCCAGTCCAATTATTTCCTTTGGCAGAATTACTGGGAATGACACCGTGAGTACGGGCGGCTGGCGGTGTTGACAGCGTACCGCTTCCACCAAATTTTTTTTCCATCGAATGCATTCTTTCCAGGTGGTTCTTCACACCTGTGCACTGCTGTATCTTCACCAGTGCATCGCGGCGGCTTGTTGCTGACATCACCCAGGCCGTAATTCCTGTGGTTTGAGGATGGGGATAAGATAAAAGTTCGATGATGGGCGAGGGCAGCTCTCAATCTCCCTCGGATACTCAGTATCCTCGACCCTGAAGCTTGACCTGATTTCCGAACCCCAATACCGAGCCCACACATTCGGCATCGCGTCGTGTGTTGCTTCCGATCACTATGGCCAACCTCTCCACACCCCTCTCCTCCAAACCTCTAGGAAAGAAGAGAGCTCTTCTCATCGCGATACGGCACGTCCATCGTAAACCTGGGTCTAGCTTCGGCAACCTGGAATTCGCTCATCGAGATGCTGAGGAGCTTCGTGATAGGCTGATAGGCATGTGCCATTCAGTCACTTCTGATTGATCTATCTCATCCATCTTAGCTTCTCATGGATACCAGGCGGATGATATAATCCTGATGATGGATGACAAAAGTTATCCGGAACACCTCTGGCCTACCCGCGAAAGGATTGTGCGTTGCCTTACTTTCCTTGTGGAATCCAAGTTCTAATTTACTTTTTTTTTTGTAGTTGCGCCAAATAGATCGAGTGACCAGCGACCCTCCTGAAGATTGCCACTTCTTCTTCTATTGTAAGTTATGTGTGTTTCCCTGTGAATGGCATGATAGTAATGGAAACCACAGTTTCGGGACACGGCCTAGAAGTAGAAGCAAATAGTCATGATCGCGCAAGTAGGAGAGCCGATGGCCAAGAAGGTGGTCAGTAGAGTTCTTCTTTGGCTCACGCTCATGCTTAAAGTATCTCAGAAATTGTTTGCGCGGATGGGGAGCCCATTCTGGATAATGTGAGTACTCAGTGTCCAAGGCATACATGATCTCATATCTGTCAGATTCTTCATGATCGCCTGATCGAACCACTTCAAAAAGTGAAAGGCTCGAAACTAATTGTACGCGCGTTTGATACCAGCCGATCTGTTCGCCGACGCTGTTTCTAGGCGCTCTTCGATTGTTGCCACTCCGAGACTCTATTAGGTATGTGATTGTGAATCACCTTATCACTACACTGCATCTCTGACGTTCTTTCATTGGCAGACTTACAGGCCAACGGACCGAACATTTACTCGAGAGTGTGGAAGATTGGTCCTGGTCAGATGTTCAAAGGTCAGTCGCTCCACTCAGCCACTCGACATTACAACGTGAAAATTAACTCCTGAGATCCCACAGATCTTACAACCGTCATCGCCAACCTCTGTGAGTCCTTCTCCGTGCCTATGGAATCGACATTTTTAAGTTATCGCAGTGAAGTTGGGCAAAAAGTGGAAACGTAACAATGTTCCACGACCTCCAAGACGAGCCAGTTCTCATTGGCATAGTCCACCAACATGCAAGACCAAGGAAGTGGGAGAGCTCAGTGTAGTACGCCCAATTGCATAGCCCTCCGCGACTACTTTACTAATTTTGCCAGATTTGTTTGTCTGCTTGCAGGGATGGACAACTTGCACATGACGATCGCGAACGGGGACTGACGTTCACAAAGGTGAAATGTTTTGAGTACGATCACATTTCCGAACTGACTCGGACCACACTCTCATTTCAACTTTCAAGTGCTTCATGAACGCAACGGCGGCAAAGCCCAATATTACGTGGACAGAACTCCGCGATGCACTTGGGTGGGTGGATCTATGACCTTGTCATTTACCCATTTGGTGACCGATACAACCTATCAGGGGCCTTATTTCGGAGATTCGGAAGGCATACGAAGACGGAACCAACAAATCTTACACGCAAGATCCAAGGGTGAGTGCTCCGAGATTGAAACCGGGCCTTTTGTTCACTTATTGGGATACAGATTCGTACTAGTTCCCATGTGGTACGTGTATCATAATCGATGTATCGCTTTGGACTTGTCGCCCGTTGCTCACTCGGTCTGCAGAACCTGACCAGAACAGTGTCAATGTGATATGATATCGAGTATTATGCATGTGGACGATATGATACCCAAGATACCCACACTTACAGCATCGCCATTACAATGTCACCATTCCCGACGTCTCTCTTCGATCTCGAACAATGTCGTTCAAGTTACATATATTTTAGGGCCAGTTCGGCATGCAGGGTCATCCGTTCTCGAATCTCAATCACACACTCTTCTCTGTTCTGGACTATCTGAGTTTTTCCATTTCCCAGGCAGCTTCCAATACCTAGCTCTTGGATCGTACATTTACTTAAACTTTGTATTTCCTACTCACAATGAAGTTATAGCTCAAGTTTCTTGGTCAAAACCGAGGTGTGTTACCGGGATCTTCCGGTGACATATGATACGCGGCTGTAGCGGGAATTCGACTCTTTCTCACATCTAGAGATTTTCAACACCATAACGTTCCATCTCTCACACTACGGATTTAGTGGGAATACCACCAGTGGTGATGAAATCCGCAATGACTATTGGGTTACGAAACCAAGCCTGGTCAAGGCTAGACGAAGAATTCAAGACATCATGATCACTGGCAGGGCCGCCGACGAGCGTCCCCCCAAGCGTCCAGTTATCGACACTCACGGCTCCGCGAACATGTTACAGTAACTGATGATAAGTTACTAAATGTTATCACGGACCAGTTCCCGTGTCAAGCTCCAACCGATGCGCTGGGTATACTCATTATCCAAACGTCGCCTAACTTAAGAGTTGCTGCGCGCTTTAGGATCATCCTTCTATTGTCACGGTCTATCAGACTCAAACCATTCACTCGTTCATCATCACATTCGTTCTATCTTCCTCCGAATGACTGTCTGGACTACCCTGTTCTCTACAGTCCTTTTCTTGGGCTCTGTCTGTTCACTCCCTACCGCCAGGCAGCTCAGCGCAAGTTGTAGCTTGTCTAACGCCAGGCTTCAGGTCCCACCCCAGCAGACCCAATTGATCGCGCCCAATTACCCCCCCAGCTTCATCGCCCTCGCCGTTGGTACTCAAAATTACACGTGCGATGGAACCTCCTCCACATATATGTGAGCTTTGCTGGACAAAACACTCAACGAAGGACTGACCAGGATACCAGTCTAACAGGAGCAATCGCCGAACTCTTTGATAGCTCTTGTTTGTATGGGACCCCCGCGTTCGATACGGTCCCTGGGCTTGCATACACCGCTTGGGAGACATCCACCGGTCTTGTCACCCCCCAGGATGTGATTACCACCGGAGGCCTTGTCCCAGACCCAGTTGTCCTTGGCCAGCACATATACGTACCCAGCCCGACAGGAAGTGGACTTTCTCCAAAGTGGGACTTTACTTCCTCTGGCGGTACCGCTGGTAATCCGAACGCCTATGCCATTGCTGCCAAAACCGGAGATCTTCCGAGTCCGAACCCGACGGTGAACGTTGACAGTGTGATGCTCAAGGTTATCAAAGGCGATTTGGCAAGTCAGATTTTCAGAGTGCAAAATAATGCGAGACAGCCGCCAGCGGAGTGTAATGCTCAGAGCTCGAACATTACCGTCAAGTACACCGCGCAATATTGTAAGTGGGATTTTTCAGATGATGTCCTTATCGACCTAACTTTTTTTGTTTATTTTTTTCTGAAGGGCTCTTTGGTGGAAATGTTACTCCGCATAATATCTGACCTTGCCTCGTCTACGTATGAGCAGTAGAGTTCTACCCCTATTCGCCAAAAGGATACAGTATATGGACCCTCATTGACATTCGAGTGCCATTTTTTCGACGTACTTGTACGGATTCTGACTGTTAGAATGCCTCACTGTCCTGCTATATGTTTTCGGGTCAGAAAGGGCATTTTGGAATTAAGCCTTGATCATTGTTGTCAGTTGCAACATCACGCGTCCGTTCCATGACAAGTTACTAGTCACTGACCGACCGTCCTAGGCAAGCATTCAATAGTGGTGAAAATACGAGAAATCTCCCTGCGGGCCTG
This sequence comes from Boletus eberwhitei, assembly GCA_038090915.1. NCBI lineage: Eukaryota > Fungi > Basidiomycota > Agaricomycetes > Boletales > Boletaceae > Boletus > Boletus eberwhitei. The sequence goes on from JBBPNO010000108.1 coordinate 14,191, forward strand.
CCGCAATGCATACTTAGGAGAGTGGGATGGAGAAGTAACTCGGATTGCGGGAAGAGCGAGCTGTGGCCATTCCAAGGCATCTCTAAAAGCTCGGTGGGCCAACAGTTATACTACGGAAGCCCAATTTCTTCAGCCAACTCCGTAACCAGCCAACGCCTTCTCCCTCGACAGGATGCGTTGGTACAGGACTTCCGTGAAGACTTCCTCTTGCATAAGCCACGAATGGCCTGTAGTACGTCCCGACTATACCCCTGCAATGACGATCATGAATACGTCCATAATCAGGTAGCTAGATAACTCACCAAAGCATGCCTTGGAGCAGGGGCATCATGACCTGGTCCCGCAAGGTGATATAGACGATTTTCCCCCAGTCCACTCGGGCTATTCGTTGCGAAGAGTTGATCAACGCCGTCACATGAGTGGACGCAGTGAATTCTGTGTCCCCCGTGTCAACCACGACAGATTGCTCTCTTCCCTTCTCCTTTACATCTCGTGCAAGAGGCTCGATATGGATACAGTCCTGTATGCGCTTCAAGTATACCTGTTCGAATCGAAGGTCTGGAATGGGAAGACGTTTTCGTGGGCTATACGCTTCGTATTCGATGTCGGGAGGATGGAGGGGATAGTCGGGAAGGACATGGACATAGTCGTGCGAGTCGTGCGGTGAAAGATGGGTGGTCATGTTCAGACCTGTCGTCGGCAGTTCCCGACTGAATCTGGTCTCAGTCTATCATGTTGCCGTGGCTGTTTGCATTGCTGGTCTTATTGGTGTCCCCGCTGTACTTTCCATTTCATTCCAATAGCCATGTCTTGCTCAACGCCGCGAGGTCACAGAGCCAGCAAACCAACACGTCTCGCATACTCCTATTGACTGCACATCCCGATGATGAGTGCCTCTTCTTTGCGCCAACCGTGCTGGCTCTTCGAGAAGATCCAACGCATCCGGAAATCTATTCCTTGACAATGTCCGTCGGAAATACAGACGGCCTTGGGGAAACGAGAAAAGAAGAGTTGAGTCGTAGTCTTGACGTGATGGGTATCGACCACGACAAGCGTTGGGTCGTCGATCACCCGTAAGGTCGTTGACGAACATACCTTGATCGCCCTCTAAGAAGTGTATTTTATAGCATGCTCCAAGACGACATCACGCTACAATGGGATGCCTCTGTCATCGCCGTCGTGATTGCGCCATATGTGGTGAACAACAACATCACCACTGTATGTCCCTCTCGCGGTTCGCTTGGCAAGCCTATTGACGTTCTCCAGATTTTGACCTTTGACGCTCAAGGTATCTCGTCACATCCAAACCACTATTCACTGCCATTTGGTGCTTGGAGCCTCGCCAACACGCTGCGGTCAAAGGCACCTCCTCCTGTCCCCGTGCCCCGAGTCTTTGGGCTCGTCACAGTACCCATTCTCCCGAAATACGCAGGTGCTCTTGCACCCCTCACTAGTCGCCTGAATATTATACTGGAAAGGATTCTAAATCACTTTACACGAAACGGCAGGAACCAGCGAGCTGTGTTTACATCCGGCTTCAAGGAGTATATGATAGCTGTCCGAGCGATGCGAAAGCACGCGTCTCAGCTGGTATGGTTCCGCCACCTCTATGTGACGTTCTCGAGATATATGTGGGTCAATGAATGGGTTGAAGTCGAGCCAGCTGGAAAGTAAGATATAACGCAGGTTGTATTTGTAGAGCAAGCGAAACGTATTCAATGTGTGTATTTGCTTGTTTGGTTGGTGTGAGATTTGAGTTTCGTCACGTATTGTTCGTTGGCCCAAGCTCTTGAATCCATGGCGCGATTCAGTGCCATTACCAGCGACAGCAGCGACGACGAGCAATCACCATACACGTCCCAAGATGCACATAAACAACCCCCTGGATCGCCAACCAAGTCAGTGGACATGGACCGGGTCTCGCCAAGCTCTGGTTCGGAAGAGGAAGAGGACATAGAAGTGGATGGCGGAGAGGACGAATCAGAAGGCACGTCCGAGATGGACGAGGACGACATCGTCGTCGAAAAGCCCGCCTCGACGCGTAACCATGCTCTGGTAGAAGACTCGGACGGCGAAATTCAATACGAGCACACTCGGAGTCGATCTGGGTCCTCGAGTTCGTCCGAATCCGAGTCCGAGTCCGAAGGTGTACGCCGACGAAATACCAACGTCGCATCATGGGTAGGACGTGCTGGGGTGGACGCGCAAAAGATGCACGTCATGCAGACATCGTTGTTCCGTATGCCGGAGGAAGCCGCGGCGCTTCAAGCCATGAATCAACCCATACGGCCACGTTTCAAGCTATCACCCACCGTGAGCCGCAAGCATAGTCGTGACTCTGTTGGCGATGGTCGGTTCGACTCTCAAGAGGTTCGTGGCTTGTTGTCCCAACTGCTTCATGTCTCATGGCCGGTTCTAGAGGGTTTCATTCGCTCACGACATTGATCATCCTGTTTACCGCCCATCTCGCAAGTATGCACGTGTCGACATATCATCCTCGGCTGTAGCTGGGAACGAAGGTGCATTAGTCGATGCGGGACTTGCATTAGGGCGCTCCTTCCGTGTTGGATGGAGTTCTGGTGGCAGTCTGGTTCATTTAGGCCAGTTATGTGGGCCTTCGAGTCCGGTGTAGGTGTAGTTTTGTTCCCTTGAGACAGGCTACTTATTCCGCTGTGAATAGTCAAACAACTGCCAACTCCTCGGTTGTCACGAAAGCACGCATTCCGCTCTTCTCTGAACCTGCAGAACACACCAGCAATAGACTTTCCCGATTGCTGCAACACCACCTGTCAAAAACACCCATCGTGAAAGACGAGGACGGTATTCCATTTGCTGACCCGTCCTCGGAACTCTCCTTTTTGTCCTTCACGTCCCTGTATCCTCAAACCAACAATTCATATGAAGCGTCACTTTTCCGCCTTGGTCATGCCTTATTTGACAGCATGCATCCTCATCTGAGCCAGGACGCGACAGTCGATGTCCAAAATCGTACTTCATCCATCCGACGCAAAGCAGCGCTCTCCGAGTGGTTAGGAGACGTTGTTACCCCACTGGTCGACGCTGACCTTAAAAAACAATCTTCCACCGACCCCGCCGCTCTCATATTTTCCCTTCTTTCCGGATACCAAATCGACAAGGCATGCGATACTGCCATAGATTGCGGGTCCGTTAAACTCGCGACACTCATCTCTCAGGCTTCGGGTGATTTTGAATTCAGAGAAGATCTCAGGGAACAACTACAGCTGTGGCGGGAACAAAGGATAGACGTTCACGTCAGCGTGAGTACCAGAAAGATATACTCTGTACTCGCTGGCAGCCTAGACATTCTGGAAGGATCAAAAGCAAGCAGCCTTGAACGATGTCCTGACGTCGATCCGCTCGAGGGGCTGGACTGGAAACGGACGTTTGGGATGTATCTCTGGTATGTGGAGCCCATGGATGCGTCCATAGCACAGGTATACCAGTCGTATGATCGGGCTGCGCGAGTATCACCCCCACGGGTTGCACCTCCACGACCGCATTATCTGGAAGGTGCTCCCTCACAGAAACTTGCGTTTCGCATACCATCACCCCCTCCCTCCGACGCTCTGTTCTCTCTTATCCGACTATATGCCGAACCGGCATGCTCGCTTTCTCAAATCCTCTCTCCGCTCTCGTTTGGACCGTCACCGGCTGACTACTCTTTCCCCTGGCATCTATACATCATTTTGTCACGATGTATGCGTATTCGTGATCTTTCTGATCGTGGCGAGGCGGAACACATGGAAGAAGTGGACCAGGACGACTCGGGACGTCGTGAGGGTCACAGTCCAAGTGCTGACTTGCTGGCCAGTTACTACGCGCAACAGCTGGAGCAACTTGGCATGCTCCAAGAAGCCATTTTCGTGCTTCTCCACATTGAGGGCTCAGCAGGGTAAGTTCTCTTGGACTCGGTTCGTGTCGCTGGTCTAATGTCGTGTCGACTAGGCGAGAAAAAGCCATCAGGGACATTCTCTATAGGTCGGCTGATAAACTAGACGAGTGGATGTGTAGCGGTATTCTGGGGAGTCTAAAGATTCCCCTCGCGTGGGTCAACGATGCCAAGGTATTTATACTCTCTGTATTCTTCACGGTCTCTCACATGCTGGGACAGGCTCTCTATGCCATCAGCCAAGGCAAAGTCTTTGACGCCTATGAACTGTACATGGCAGCGGGGCTGTATCAGTCCGCACACGACCTCGCGGTAGTGGAACTAGCACCCGAGGCCGTGATCCGCCAAGACTTTGACTTGTTGACGTCCTTATTCGAGCGGATGGCCAGCCAATCCATCGATGGATGGCATCTCAAGGGCAAGGCACGTCCTTCTCTCTTCCTCCCCCAGGCGCATCTTTCTCACTCTCGACCATCAGGCCTATCTGGATTACGCCCACGCCATGACTCGCCTCCCCGAGCTCCAAGCGTCGCTCGCTGATGCCGCCGTGCCCGATGCGGGGGAAGAAACCGAGCTTGAGAGCCTTGCGCGCGCGATACCGAAATTGATGGGGATCCTTCCGGACGTGCTGTATTTGCAGAGCGATCCGAGGCACAAGGTCGCGTTGGCGGAGATGATGTCGGGGTTGACGGCGGTGTTGGATCAGGTGAAGCCGCTTGCGCTGGTACGTCCTTTTTTTTTTTTTTTTTTTATCTCTGAACATGTTTTCATCGCGTGACGTGGATGCAGGTACAATCGCAGGTCCGGCTGACGGGGATAGACGAGGCGACGAAATTGCGGCATATTCAGACGACGGCGCTCGAGCGGTTCATGCGGTCCATTCAGGTGTCGTGACGCTTGTGTCTAGCCAGCATGGATCTTGTCATTACCGTTATTTAAATCACATTTCAAGAGGAATAAAAAAAACAACTTGATAAGACGGCTCACTCTGATGAGAGATTAGGTCGAGCAATAAGTTATAACTATACGGGAGAGATCTAGATGGTTCTAAACATCAATAACTTATATAACCGTGGGAGAGATCTATATGGTCTAGATTATGAATGAGGATATTGTATGTCGATCTAATCAATGTTCTTGCCACATTGCAAGAGTGCGGTCGCCAGGACAGCAACATCTATGAGACCGAGCTCAATCGCACGAGGGGTCAGCTCGAGCACGACAGTGTCGTAGACCTTCGTGACGCGAACCAACCACTCCGACGAGCCGGGAGCGAACAACTGGAGCACGTCAGAAACGAAGTACACATCCATAAAAAGAACCCAAACGGACGTGCAAGAACCGGTCGAGAGGTGCCCAGGAATAATAGACCCCACCGTGGATCATCGTTCGCGAGCTGGTGAGAGGGGGTCGGTAAACAAGGCACGACGAGCGTAGACGACGACGAACCGTCTATCCGAGGACAGCCGCAACCATTGGGCGACGTGCTGTTTTGGCCCGACGCTCTGCGCCTCGACCGTTGGATGGCTCCGCCACTCGACGAGGGCGATATTACGCCCCGCGGCGGTCTTGAGGAGCGTGTAGGCCGAACCCTGTCCAGAGACACCGGACGCGAGACGGTAATAAGGCTCGTTGGTGGGACCGACGACGGTAGAGTCGAGTACGACGGTGGAGGTGAACCGGAAAGTGACGAGGATGTGCAAGGGCGGATCGACCGCAGAGGATCTACTAGGATATGGGAGCGCCCCAAATATGGAAGGTGGATGAGCGGGATTGTCGTTGGCGGCGTTTTGGGCCGAAAAGGGATCAAGACCGTACATGTTGCTTGAATGGCGAGTCCGAGCATGCTTGGTATATGTATGACTTGGTCGAAGCTATGTTCGCCCGCCGTTTGGTCAAAGAGGATGAACATTGCGTTGGAGCACATCTGTGCGCGGCTGCGGAACAGGACCACTGCAGCCTGCGGTTCGCGAGAGGCGGGACGTGCGACAATGCGCCAGGGCATGTCGCGAAGCGAAGAACAAGGTATCATCATAGCCGAGCGCTGTGCCCGCTCGGGTCTGCTGCCATGCCATCTCACTAAATGTTACATAGCCCGAAGTAAAAGGAGATGAAAAGGCTGGACGATCCGCGTACGCGGATCTGACTGATGGTCGTGCAGGTGTATACCACCAACACAAATGGGGAACAATGCACGAGTGTACTGTTTGTTTCATTACAGGTAGACGCTCAGGAAAATCTTGGTCAGGGTTTACAACACTCGTTGAAATTCATTGCCACACCGAGACAAGAATAGGGGAGGGTAATACTAGAACATGAAAAACGTGCAGTGAAGTAAGACATTGATACACTTTCATACAGCCATCCATGTATACGTCTGAATGAATTGCAAGGCGGCGGTAATTGTGCTACATGGCATACCTAATTCACAGCAAATCAGAGTCTGATTTAAAAGTAGAACAGGGAGTACCTACTTCCTTGTCCACTCCCTGGCGGTTGCTTCGTACCGGGGACGATCTGTCTTGTACAGATGTGCGATATCGTGAACCAATGGGTCATCGGGATTAGGATCCGTAAGCATTGAGCAAATCGAAAGTAGTACTGGAATTTTTATTTTTAAATATTCAACATGTTCGGTAGAGGAGCGAGAAACTAACCTTTCGAAATGGTCAATGCTGGCGACCATTGGTCACGAAGGATGTCGAGGCAGATGGAGCCATTGGCATTGATGTTGGGGTGGTAAATCTTGGTCGTAAAGCTGACTTTGGGTGGTTTGAAGGGATAGTCCGTCGGGAAAGTGATCGAGAGGAAAAAGACACCGCCCGCATACGGTGAATCACCCTGAACCCACGATGAGTCAGACGTGACGGCATGTTGCTGTAACTACACACCGGGCCCATTATGGTCGCCTGCCATTGAAACATATTATCGCCTGTAGGACCAGCACTGCAAGACGACGGTGGGTCACGTCCGAGATCAATCAATTCCTGGAACAAGGATTGTCCGTTAGTTTGAGAGATTTGCTGGTTGGCGCCAAAGCGAGGATAAACGGTTGAAGCAAATTCGTACCTTGTTAATGCGCTTGAGGGCCATGGCAACGAAATATGAATATACTGGCGAGTCTGTGCGAGCGGTGCAAGCGAATCGTGAAGAGATCAAGCGTCATCGCACACGATCAACGGTAGAGATGGGAAGGCGAGCGTATTGGACAAGGTGGTGGGAAAAGTGAAGAAAAGGAGAGTTGTGGGTTAGCCAAGGACGACGGGGGGAGAAGAGAAAAAGCGTACAAAGTTGTTACCGGGCAGAGGCGATGGACGAAGAGTGATGGTGGAATGGAGAGTCGAGGTAGTGCAGGGATTGTGGCTATTTAGGATGTTTGTATACTGTTTGGCTGCTGACAAAACGGAGCCCACCGGCTGTGCTTCTGGTACGTTCCATGTTATGGTATTGTACAGCAATTCTACTCGTCCTCCTCACGTCGTATCAGCCCCACACCCACAATAACGCCATCCGCGAGCACATCCGCCGCTTTGCGCCCTTCTTTTGCCTGGTGTTCAGCCTGTCTTATAAACTCTCCCTTGACAGCATTGGCGCGTGCAATCTAGATACCATTTTGGTCTCGAATCAAGGCACTTCCCGAGCGCACGTACCTCTTTCCTGTGGTGCAAACATTCTAGATAGTCTTCAGCTTGTAGTTTGCACTCCTGCGGTGCATCTGCTTGAGCATAGCACTACACCATGTTCATTAGTACAGCCAGCGAGACCAGATGGGCCTAGAACTACTTTTTGGAATTCTTGCCAGTACGCGAAACACCGCGAACGGCCTACTCGTGTCAAGGGAGGCTCATGAAAGACGACTGTGCCTGCGCACCTCCAGTGTAACCGAAACCTGACTATACGATGCAACGGTCAGCAAGGCATGTGAACGAGTTGAAGGAGAAACACATACGGCCATTAATTGGATGTGGACGAGGATGGGCAGGATGGGAACTGTCACGGGGGTGATGAGTGTCACAGATACTGCACAGCCACTTACACCCAGCCATTCCCCTCAGCGCAGTGACGATGGCAGATCAGACCGAGCTCGCGTTCGTCAAGAATTTTGTAAAGACCATCGCTGTACAGCCCGTCGCATTCGACGACGACTATCAAGCACCCCCTCATCTCGCTCTCAAACGGGTCCCCATCTTGTCGGTGCGTACTAGTCTCATCACCGCCATGCATCTCCCGACTCGTCCGTAGATTTCAGTTCCACCTCTGCCAGAACGTAAAGAAGCGTCGTCGACACCAGCAGGTAGGTCGGACCCCTGTCCCACTCACGCGCGCTTAACCGGCAAAAGTGACCACCTTCAGCATTACGTTCAAGTCCCTGAAGCCTCCCTGCGCTTTCACCCTCCCCGTCCAGTCTACCGACACCATCTCCGACATCAAATCCCGCCTCGCATCCCAGCCGCGTGCACCTCCTGCAGATGCACAGCGCTTACTGCTCAAAGGGAAGGCTCTCGTAGACACAAAGCTCCTCAAAGAGTATGACGTAAAAGACGGCAACACCATAAATTTGATGGTCAAACCCGGCTTTGATTGGGATCTTACTACCAAAACTTCTTTCCCTACCATGGCTCCATTAGACATAGATTCAGCAACGAAGCTTACCGCGACCCATAGACACACCCGGACACCTTCCATCGTCTTGTCTCCTTCCCCGTCTGTTGCTTCGCTAGAGCCCGAGGGAAATGTGAAACCTCAAGACATCACACTCACCCTCGACACCTCAACCATACCCACCGCCTCGCTTTCTCCCGCAATGCGGTCATCGTACCAGACGACCATCTCCGAGCCAGCCTTTTGGAGCCGGCTGCTTTCATTTCTGCGGTACCGCTTTTTTTGCGCTCACACGCCAGCACCACTCATTCTATCTAGGACGGAATTCCCCCACGACGGAGACGCATTGATCGCATTCGAAGACTTCCTTCGCGCGAGCAAGGGCGGTATGACTGCGAGTGAAATTGCCAAGATTCGTGATCACGTTGGCGTCGTGGGCATGGCTGGCACTTGATGAGAGTACATGTCTCCCTGGTTCTACGAGGTTTATTCAGATAGAATGGGTCTAGCGCGGCTCTTGCGTGAACGTTTGTCATCGTGGTAATAAAAGGATTTCCGTCCTCACCGAGTGATACGTTGCAAGAGAAATTTCTTCCCAGTATGGCCACTCCGCTCCGGCTCATAAGCCACATTTTCAAAAGACCCCTAGCAGTGAAGCCATACTACACACATCATCGCGTACCGTTCAGAACATTTGCCATGACTTCCACTCGTGACGCCTCGCTGCAAGCGGACATCGGCAAAATGAAGCTCGAAGGTGATGGTTCATTCAACAGAGCAGCCTCTTCCTTTAGGAATTGGATCCAAAAGGACGGCAAGTTCGCCGCCGAAAGAGGTTCGTTCTCCTCCATCGCCCAATGTGAATCGTAACGGACTCGCCTCTCCAGACAGATATCACCTCTATGTCTCGTACGCCTGTCGTACGTCCTTTCCTCCTCTTCCCGCACATCTGTCCTTCAACCTCCTGTCGTAGCATGGGCCACCCGCACACTCATCACACGGAAATTGAAAGGCCTCGAAGACATCATCCGTGCGTGCGCATCGCATTTGCAAGATCCACCGAACGGATGTGTTGATCTTCTTTTTCTTCAGCCATCACCGTCGTATCTCCCCACATGGGCGAATCAGGATGGCCGTTTGCCAGCGCGGATCCATTTCCCGGCGCGGACGCCGACCCATTATACGACGCCCAACACGTCAAAGATCTCTATTTCAGAGCGGACCCCAATTACGGCGGAAGGTGTGTACGCCACCTCAACCACATCTAGCACAAATTTTAGATCCGCTCACGCCCGCGAAAGGTTCACCGTGCCGGTTCTCTGGGATAAGAAGACACACACGATCGTCAACAATGAAAGCTCTGAAATCATTCGCATCTTCAATTCCGCCTTCAACGAGTTGCTTCCCCCGGCAAAAGCGTCTATCGATATCTACCCCGAAGAGCACCGCCAGGAGATCGACGCGATCAACGAGTGGGTGTACGATACCGTGAACAGTACGTACGTTTTGGGGGGGCACAGCCCCGTTCCGTCGTGGCTTGCATCTTGATGCACCTTCCAGATGGCGTGTACAAGGCTGGGTTCGCGGGAACGCAGGAGGCGTACGAGAAGGCGGTGTACCCTCTTTTTGAGAGCCTGGACCGCCTCGAGAAGATGTTGACCGGCAAGAGTTATCTCGTCGGCGATACGCTCACAGAGGCGGATATTAGGCTCTTCGTCACGATAGTGAGCCCCTCGATCGCACGCGCGATCCCAATCTCAACCGTACACTCCCTCTTTCGCAGATTCGCTTCGATCCAGTGTACGTTGGGCACTTTAAATGCAACCTGCGTACGATCCGGAATGGCTATCCTGCCATTCACACGTGAGATCCTAATGTCTTGCAAGCGAAGTGGAGTCACTAAACGATCGATCGTTTGGGTTTATCCCATACATAGGTGGCTGCGCAAGCTGTACTGGAACGATGCCGCGTTCCAGTCGACGACGAATTTCCAGCACATCAAAGTCCATTATTATTGGTCCCAGATCAAGGTCCTCGTCCACTTCTTCTTGATGCGTGGAGTCATGTCACTCATCCTAGAACACAGGTTAACCCGTCACGCGTCGTCGCCGTAGGGCCGACGCCCGACATTGAGCCGCTGTAGGTAGGTTATGAAATTGCGTTGGTAGGGTGTACAGTATGAGTCACGAAACTGCAACGTGTACTAGTACGAAAGTTGTCTCGGGCAATGTTATGTGGCAATCATAGTACCTGTCGTGAACGGCGAACCGAGGGTCCGAACAAAAGGGGGGGTGGGGAATATGTGGTCAAAGAACGAGAGCGCCGACAGAAGACGACAGGACGATCATCAACATCGTGAGCATCAGAGGAAAAAGAGGTGCTGGCAAGGGGACAACAGATCCCGCATTCTGTGATGGAGGCGGACACTGTGAGCCGAGTTGCGTTTGGGAGTATTGGGAAGTGGCCGTAGACGTGATGGGGACAGACGACGACACATAGGAGGTAGTGAATGTAAGCACATCTGAGCTTTGAGATGATGTGGAAGGGGACGTGGGAGGTGATGTGGGAGACGATGTGGGAGTTGCCGTGGAAGATGATTGGTACGATGAGACCCCCGATGAAGACGTTCCGTCAGAAGAGGACGAAAAGAAGGACGTAGCCGTTGGCGCAGTGGATGCGGGTATAGGAGTGGAGGTAGTTGTTGATGTTCCCAAAGAGGAGGAGGGGTCAAGAGAAGAATACGTAGAAAATGAAAACGTGAACGTGAAGGATGGTGTCGCTGAAGACGTCGAGGGAGGGTCGGTAAGTGAAGGCGCTGTACTCGAAGAAGACCGTGAATAAGTCCACGAATGATGTGAAGACGAGGACGAAACAGAAGCGGACGACGTGGAGGAGCGATGACGTGAATGCCGATATGTGTCAGAGTGCCAGTGGGAGTGGATATGCGAGTAGCTGTAAGAATACGGTGTGGAGGTCGGAGTAGCGAATGAGACGGGAGTGCTAGAGATAGAGTTCGTAAAAGCGGCAGCAGTCAACGTTGATGTTGGGGGGGATGGAAAAGTGACTGTCGTAGCGGTGTCCGTTGTCGTTGGCGCTACAGAGGATGTCAATGTCGTGCTGAGTCTATGTCGGTACGAAGTGACCAGCGCTGATGAAGTGGAACCAGACGTGGATGTTATGGCTCTTCTTGCACGAGCGACCTGTGCATCCCCAATGGTGCCGCAGGTTGTGTAACCAGAGAGAGGGCGTGTAGGAGCCGCTAAAACTTCCTGGTACAAGGTGGCAGGTACCTCTAGGGCATCGAACACCCCTGAGTCGTAGTTTCCGGGGATATTCTCCGAACATCCAAAGATGTCGTGGATCCGTGTACATGTTGTGGATGCGGCTGCAGAGGGCTTACAGGCCCTGAAGCAAAATCGTTCTTGCGACACAAAGCTCTGTCAGATGTTGTAAGACTACTACGTAACGATCGGTGAGGGTTTTACCGTCCAGTCGTAAATTTGTTCGAGCTGACCATATGCACGGGTGAAGACAAGGTCGTGAACACGATCGCCCTCCCCACTCGCGCTGGCCACGCCGTCAGCGGGTACGTTGATATTGGTCAAGTCTCCAACACCTAAAGCGTTCCGTTTAACAATCAAACTTTGACATCGTTGCAACGACCTCCCTGTAATCTGAACGTATTCAGGAGTTATCACGAGGCGTGCCCCCGATATCGTTCCGTCCGGAATGAGGCGAGTTCCATGGGCACTCTAAAAGAAAAACGTTTGGCCCATCCAGATATGTATGACCCCACAAGTTCAACACACCTTCATGCACCACGCGACTAAGGTGTGCTGTAAGGACATTGCATGGTCGGCTTAACTCCCCTCCGGCGACAATGCATACTGACCTCCGTATTCCCGGTAGCTGAAAGAACTGGGTGTGAAGGAGCCCATAAACAAAAGTCCTCCAGAGAGTTTACTAGCAAACGGGTCGTGCACATATTCAGCCACCGGAAGTAAAGGAAAGTAAGCAAGGGCATACGGTAGGCAATCTGACATGGGCCCGACCGACACCCATTGTACGTCGCCTGTCCCCGATTGACATTGTAAGCGGTACTCCGAGGAGAACGTGCATCAGTGTAGCTTGGACTGCTCGCCAAAATCAGAGCTGCCGACACGCCAGATATGAGGCTTGCGAGGACATATACACCAGCCCGAGGCATCGCTATACCTATGGCGCAGGCGCCGCTGGGCCGCACTAGGACTTTAAAAGAAAGAGGAAAACGGGTTGAATGCACTTTTTGCAAGTTTATAGCCACCCAGAAGCATGGACACGTACGGTCCAAACATAGTAGGACGCCTGGTGCGGGCACGCAGGCACGGCAGGTCCACGGTGCCACTGTGGATGGTTCCGCAAGCTCGTTTGGCTATCTCATGTGCCTGTTTGGGTAGCCCGAGGACAACCGCCACGGGTGAAAGCCGGCAAGAATAACGTGCAAAGGGCACAGACGTTCCGAAATTTGAGGTAATGAAAACCGCACGCCCTCGGATTCGGAAGTCTTGCCCATGCTCGTTCGGCGTGTTTGTAGTGCTCAAAAAAAGCTTGTGTTTACTCCTCGTGTTGTGGACCATCGTGGCTGAGATGGTAAGTCGTGGGTCTGAGAACATCAACATCTTCACAGGTACCAAATGGCAATGGCTCAAACAAACTCACATTTTGCAAGAATACTACCCTATGGCAAAGGTATCTGTGAAAGGGATTTTTAGGGATAAACAAGATCCGGCGCCACATGCACATAATAGACCCCTCGGGAATTCCAGGTTCGTTTGCTTCCACCAGTATTATGAGCGTTCTTGGGTCGATCCCCTTCTCCCTCGTGGGCAACAACCCCAAGTCGTCGACAGCCTTGGCTGTGCTACCCGTGGCTTTCATTTTGGTCCATCTCGTTCCCTACCTCCTTGACCCGTTCAACCAGCGTCGCATTCCCGGACCGTTCCTCGCCAAGTTCTCTGACCTTTGGCTCGGGTGGACCGCCAGCCAGGGCCACCGCTCAGACGTCGTCCATAAACTACACGAGAAATATGGTACAGTACTGTCAGTTTGAGTGCACACCACTCGCCATTCAAATTCCTTGTGACCTCGTAGGAACTTTCGTGCGCTTAGCACCCAACCACGTATCAGTCGCAGACCCAGGAGCTCTGCAGATTGTTTACGCCCACGGAAACGGCTCTCTCAAATCCAACTTTTATGATGCGTTTGTATCCATCCACCGCGGCTTGTTCAACACCAGACAGCGTGCCGACCATGCTCGTAAGAGGAAAATAGTCTCGCATATATTCTCCCAGAAGAGCGTTTTGGAGTTTGAACCTATCGCCCGACTCTACATTGACCAGCTCTTGAAGCAATGGGATCGAATGTGTGATGGGGCAGTCAAAGGCGGGTCCGGTACAGAAGGAGAACGGGGCTGGTACGGTCACGACGGTCGGCTTTGGCTGGATTGTCTGCCCTGTATGTTTCGATGGTTGCATTGCGCTCGTTACGCTCACAATTTGTCAGGGTATAATTATCTCGCATTTGACATCATTGGTAGTCGAAGTTCCTTTAAGCTCTTCCGAGGCAATCTACTTACGTACTTCCCCAGGTGACCTCGCTTTTGGATCTCCGTTCGGTATGGTCATCAACGCAAAGGACTCCGCTCCCGTTGCTGTGTCACAGGAAGATGCAATGAAGTCATACGGAACTGAGGGGAAACCCGAGGTTATCGAGATCCCCGCCGTACAGATTCTTAATGACCGTGGCGAGTTTTCTGCGTCTATGGGCGTTCTGCCCCCATCCTGGAGACCCTATGCTCGTCTCCTTCCTTGGTACCGCAAAGGTGGTAAGGCAGTTCAGAATCTCGCTGGCTTGGCCGTTGCTGCTGTCGCGAAGCGTCTGACGACGCCGACGGATCGCGTCGATCTCCTCAGTAAACTTCAAGAAGGCCGAGATGACGAAGGCAAACCGATGGGTACAGCAGAGCTGACGGCTGAAGCTCTCACCCAATTAATTGCTGGTTCTGACACCACGTCAAAGTGAGTGCGCTCTGAACAAAATATGGATTCATCATTTTGAGTTGGATCGCTTAGCTCTTCTTGTGCGATCACTTATTACCTCGCACGTTACCCGCGCGTGCAGGAGAAGCTTCAAAAGGAACTCGACGAAGCACTTGGCGCGGCAGATGATGCTGTCACCACTTTTGAACAGGTGAAGCGGCTTCCTTACTTGGACGCCGTCATCAACGAAGCCTTGCGGGTACACTCCACCTCTTCGCTTGGCCTTCCCCGTGTCGCTCCTGAAGGTGGCTTGACCATCGATGGTGTACACTTCCCTCAAGGCGCAGTTCTCAGCGTACCGACTTATACGATTCACCGAGACAAGAAGGTTTGGGGGGACGACGTGGAGGTGTTCCGTCCCGAGAGGTGGATCGAGCGTGACCATGCAGCGCTGCAGAAGGCGTTCAATCCATTTTCGTTCGGACCTCGGTGAGCACGTTGCGCCTTCACATACGGCAGTGAATTGATGAGAGTCGCTTAATCAGAGCTTGCGTGGGTCGTAACCTTGCGTCGATGGAGCTGCTGATTATCATTTCCTCGATTCTTCGGCGTTACCACTTTGTACTTGCTGAACCCGACAAACCGGTAAGTGCTCACGTTCCGTAGCAGTGTTTCTCACGAGGCCTACTATTCGCTCGTAGCTTGCCACCCGTGAAGGCTTTCTTCGCAAGCCTGTGGAATGCCGTGTGGGAATCAAGCGCAGACAAGTCTAAAGGGAGAAAGTCGTAGGTCAATGGCATTCGTTCATTTCATTTTTCGCGTACTTTTCCGAGTGTAAACAAGCCATGTTTGTGTTTCTCAAGCGGAATGGAACCTTTTCTCCGCGGCTCCCCTCGACGTCTCAAACTCACCCACAACGTGAGCCTATTTTCGCATGTGACGTGGTAAGGTTTCGGCGCGTGAATGATCTACTTTTCCGCCGTATCTCCCCTCGCAGTCTCACAATCACGCTATTCTTGGGGTCGATCGTCACGCACAAGTACTTATAGCTGACAGCCGCATGATCTCATTCTCTCAACCCCCTCGAGGCTTCGTACTCGTGCAGCTAGCCCGACCATATAACGGTCCTGGTTGAGCCATGCAAAAGGGTGCATCATGGCTACGACCAGTCAAACGTATCCCTCGCTGATCCCGACAAGCACCATCGTCTCTAGCTCCTCGACTCCTACTAGTAATTCCAGCGATCCTGCGGACATCTCTGATCTCTTCTCCTCAGCCGGTTCTCCGCCTCTCATAGTGGCGTTCCTCTCGATCGGCTTGTTCGTCATCGCAATGGTTGGTGTATTTGGATGGAAGCGCCTATCGCGGTCACGGGATGACCAGCTCATCCTACCGCACCGCACGCGCAAGTCCATCTCGTTGGGGGAAAAGCCAATACTTTGGGACGTATGGGCAGATCCAAAGGTCCCTGAAAGGTCACGTATCGAAGCGAGGAGATGGGAGAACATGACGGTAAGACTCGTCGTTCGTTCTCGACAGAGCTGATCGGGGGGCCCCTACTAGCCCATGTCGGCAATCTTGACTTTTCCGATGTCGCCTGTCCGACCGCCCGTTGACCCGCTGCCAATCGGATCCACGGATCCGAGCGGTCATGTTCGTTTTCGGATGCTAAGATCCTTTGTATCCGCTGTCAAACGATTTTATCTGCCTGATCCTCGTCCGCTACCACCAACACCACCAACACCAACACCACCACCACCTCAGCCAGACGAGAAGGAGGCTGTAGTATCGCCAGCATCACATACATCAGGCGAATTAGAATGGGGGGACGCTTCGTCGCTGCAAGTCTCTGTCATCATTACCATGCCTACACAACGGCAGTGTTGCAGCGGGACGTCGGGGGAGGACACGGATCCAGAACGAATGGAATTGGCAGAGTTTTGTATCGGGACGATGGACGTGCCTTGGAGCGAAGGTGGATCATGATGACCGGAGTGGAGCATAGATTGTTACCCCTATAGTACTGCGGCACTGTATGCATAGCTATGATCGTTTTGTATGGACATCTAGGACGCCAAGTGTCAGGATAATGTTTCAAGTCTGAGGGATCCGGATATGGTAGACGTCACCGTTGCTATCCCGGACAGGAATTACTCACACTGCCACTATCCACTCGTCGCTTGTGCAGTTTTTGTGCCATGTATCGCTTTCGCGACGAGAGAATCACTGAAATATGCACGCGATGGCAGTGACATTCATACATCATGAGAATCAGGGGGTGAACTACCTCATTTCCGTCCCCCCCACTTGCGCAGACTGCGTCGGATTGGGTTGGCCGTCGTAGGATACTTGGTAGACGTGCAAGGCAAGAGAGCTCGATCGGTAAATGGAACGATTGCGGGTTCCTGCCATGGGCTGAACCTGACCAGGATAGAGAACGGGCGCAACCGGAGTCGACAATTGCAGAACTGCCTTTTGAGAGGTTCCGAGAACTTCCGACAGACCAATCTCTTGGGTTTTTCGAATTGGAATTCCTTGGAATGTTGACTTGTCGTTCAATCGTACGTGGAACAGAAAGAAAGTCTAACGAAGCGCCCATCTGGAGATATCGCAGATGTTTAACGGACATTGAATCGGAAGGTACATCTTGCCCGGTCCCGCCGTACTCGCTAAATTTGCCTCGGAGATCCATGCAGCTGGTGCATTGAATCTGTACGCTCAATGTTACGATGTTGCACAGCAAACTGAATACAGACGTAGACTCTACTACGAGTGAGAACTGTGGCACGATTACACGACAAAAGGTAGGCTGTGGCTAGCTGTTCTGTGGAACTTCTGATCTACTAATACTAGGACGAGAGGATATGATCCTGGGTAACATAACCATAAGTAAAAAATATCATAACAAAAGGCAGTACTAGACTGCCGTGCTCGCGTCCCAAGAGTCTCGGACTCTATGATATATCCATGCTGTAGCGATTTGCAAATTAATGACGGGGGCCAGCTCCGGTTACACCTCAGGAGTCATGCTGACTCCGAGCGCGGCCATGAGCGCTAAAGTCTCTGGAGAGCGTCAAGACGACTTCCAATCTGTTATTCTTCATCACGAGTGAGGACAGGCCCGCAAACATGGTGGTGTGGAGCAGGCAGTCCATGCGACGTACACCACCATAGCGAGTGCGCTCAAAGTCGCGGGACGCTTCGCACCGTGCATAGAACATGGCTTCGGTGCGAGCGCGTTCCATCGACGACATGCATTCCCACTCGACCCGGGTGAGTGGTACGTGGAGTCCTCTGTGTATCGCTGTAAGGACATCCTCGATAGTCACTCCGGTAGGGTTGTAGGCTATGATAACCCAATTCTCCGAGAGGAGGTCGGAGACGACGCGGAGAGACGTGACACCAGGGAACGTAGCTGGCTGGGTCAGATGGTAGGCTGAAATGACTTGACCACCCACGCGAGCGGCATGGCGTGGTGCGTGACGGATGTCCCAGTCGACAAGAACTGGGTGGAAGTATGCAGTCCCAGTGGGAGATGACGTGACGAGACGGTTAAGGTCCACTGATTGGTACTGCATCGTGTGCGGGGGGTGCAGCGTAGGGTGGTGGTGGACTGATTGTGAAAGGAGAGATCGGATGCGAACTCAGTCTTTAAGCAAAAGGGACACCAATGACGAATACGCCGCCCTTCGGCCGAGTTTGGGACACAAATACCCCTCAGAACGGCGCATGTCATTAGAACCGTTCGCTCGAGTGACTCTTTCCTTGAGAGGAACCCCACGCACGGTGACATATCTCCCTGATCCCGACCCGTTCAAGCACCAGTCCTAAAACGGACGAGCGCCCGCCACCGAACAGTAGAATTTTCCATGGGCCACTGCTTTTTGTAGGCGCACACGAGGCGATCGCAAGGAGCCCGTCGCGTAAACAGGCCAACTTGCTGTATATCGGAGGCGGGTGTGTGAGCTTGGCCAAAGCCAACCGCCGGAAGCAGAAATGAGAGGCGGAGACGATCATCATTCAACAATGCCACCATCGAGGTTCGTACGAGGAAGGCAGTACTGAAACCGTTTGATCAGATTTCATATGGGCAGGAGCAGGAACTGAACATCCGTGTGAGAGGAGTAATAGAATGAAGTCGGTTACAGCCTCAATGGCCAAGTTAACAATAATCAGAAGGTTCCTTTGGAGTGGCTGATGATATGCGGGGTGGCTGCGGCGTATCGTGGGTTTTGTTGGGTGGAGTGTCAAGGAATGATAAAAATTTCGTTGTACTGCATTCGTGCGTGGGAAGTTACTATAGCAGATCTGTCAGTATCAAATGCGAGGGTACACAACTTCAACGAACTAGTAATGAGCCCTTGACTCAATCCAAGTTAAGCGCCGAATCAAAGGGAAGAACGAAGAATAACATGGTCAGTACGCTGAAGTATCACAGGGGTAACGAAACGTGAAATACATGTTGGGACAAGCTATGATCCTATGACGGAGCGGGGTCATGATAAAGAACGTTTGTCGTCGCAAAAACCATTTCGTGCAACGTATGGCGATGCTCGTATTTTCCTTGTTGCGTTGGCTGAGCGCGAGGCATGGAGATCAGTAGTGAAATCTGGATATCCGATCCATCCGAGAGTTCCACTTGTGACATGTCGGTATCTCTCGATGCAGATACATAGGGTATTGGTTGCCGGAACAGATAGGTGATTTCAGGTGGCACTCGGCTCAATATATGGTGTCTCCAGAACGATACGGCCTGCTCTGTCTGCGTACTCTGAAGTGAGCTTGCAGGACAAACACAGTTTTGAGCCGCCACTGGCTGGCAACAGAAAGATTCATCACAAGGTCAGGTTCGCACCCGAGAGGTTTGCTTACTTTGACATCCAGCCACAGAGGCGGCCGCTCGTAAGGCATGGCCCAAACTTCCCACATCGTGGGTTGATAAAGCCGCTGTGATTCTCGAGGGGGATTCACTGCCAACATGGCATCTATAGCGCGGCGTCGGGCGACAAGACGATTCCAGATAACAGCAGACGTCATGAAGATAGCAAATATTGACAGGGCACTGACAAGGAACCCGAAGAGCAGGGTCGACGTATTGCTGATAGTCTCGCTCATCGATGACGGCGAGGGCGCAGTCGACGATGAAGCCACTGAGGGCTGCGTGGTGGACATGGTCGTCAATGTCTGGCTACCGTGAGTGTTCTCAGGCAGAATTGCATCAAGATGCCATGGGCCGGGATAACCATATTACGCTGAGCCGTTTTACACCTGTTCCGATTGGTCAGTCTTGGCAGGGGTTGTCATTTCTATATCAGGTAATTAACCCCTTCGATAATACAATTGGTTCACAGCACCCTGACGGCAGTTCCACACGGGCGTAAACTGTATCACCATCCACCATCTACCCAACACTACCAGTTAGGCCACACAACCCCCAATCAATGTCATCTGACTCACCGTTGTAGTTTGCTCGTCTCGTCCTCCGTACGTCCTCCATGAGACCCATTGTGTGTCTATCCAGCATCTCAACATACGGTTTTAAGCTTGTTTTCTCCCAGTCGGCACCCTCCCCTGCGACGTCTAGTTCCCGTAGTAACTGAGCAACCGTTGGAACACCACGTGGATCGAATCGGTCGATATTCACTGGGTCCACGGGTACGCAGACACGCCCTGTTTTGGGGTGGATGCAAAATGGTGCCTTGAGCAAGTGATTTCGGTGCTTGGAGACTTCGGCATCTAAACGGGGATAGGTGTACTGCAGGATAATGTCTTCTAATGCAGAGAAGAGACGTTGCTAAATAGCAAGCATCTCGTGAGACTGAGGAAAGGAAAAAGATTTGACTTGACTTACGCGCTCGATGCCTTGGGCCTTGTTGAGAAGTATGCCAAGCTCACCCCACTTCTGCGTAGAGGGCCTAGCAGGGTGTTTCGACCATTCCGTACGAAGTGTTTCGACAATTGCTTGATCTGGGATTAGCTGGAGCAGCGTCTCCCAACCGTCTTCCGAGCCGAAACAATCTTGATCATCCAAGACGAGCGGATCGAACAACCCACGGAGGATAGACGCAGCCCCCCACAGCGATGGAGGGAGTGATTTGTTGCTCATCCGGACATTCACCTTCTTCACCATCTCTTTCCCACCCTCAACCACTGTCAAAGCGCTGACGAGAGCTCTCCGTTGATCATCTGTGAGATCCATAGCCTGTGGATCACTTATCCACAAGTGTATTCCTCTCCGACCAGAATAGACCCATAGAAGATGACGGAAGCCAAATTGGTCGACAAGGGAGGAATGTAGGACTTTGACCGCGGCTGCGATAAAGCCCCAACAACGAGAACATATGTCTGCGGCGGAGCAACATGTGCGAACGCCGTCGTAGTCGGTCATATCAATATCGAACACAAGCTCGCGTTTCTGGGGGGTGAATGCAGAAGGACGAACTGTTTTTTTGTCGCGGGGCTGAGACACGATCATCAGTTGCGAATTTCTGTGCGGCCAAGGAGAACGCGCACTTTGGCGGAGTACACTGGACCGATCTCAAAACGAGTCGGGTTCAGTGCCAGGACCTGCTTTTTGAGATCTTCCGCGGTATTGAAGGAGTGATATCGTAGATAGACGTCACCCTGGAGGGTGAATGCGAACTCGCGATGAGTGAAGAGCTTGGTTGGGATGTGCTCGTGGTTTAACCAGGTGAACAACGACTTAAATGGATAGAGCATCCTGTAAAACTGTAGCATGACCTCTGGTGAGGTGTCGGCATCATCTGTGGTGGACGACATGATCGACTGGATACAAGGTGTACGCGTACGTGACAATATACGCGTGACGATAATCACGTGCATAGTGTCACATGTCGTTCACAGCCCCTAGCTGCCATGATCCTGCTGTGTCCGCAAGTTGCGTGGGTCTCCCGGCGCAAGTAACTTGAGTATGGCCAACGTTATTACGAGGGAAGACGGTAGACAGGTTTGTACGATCCCGTCGTCATGACTTTCCGCTGTGTCTTATTGAAAATATCCAACTAGACAGCTTCTCACGTCGTCATGACTTTGCGCCGTGTCTTACTACGCATCCGGTGCCCTACCAGTTTGGTATGCAGGTATATATTCAACCGCCCTCGAAAAAAAAGTTCATCCGCCGCCCTATTTCCCGACTTTCTCCGTCGAGTATAAGTTTTCTATCTTCGTCCCTTCCGGTTCTTCTCCACCCTACCTATGACCGTCGTACTCACCCCATACTGGTCTGCCGCAGATGGCGCTCAAAAGCTCAAACTAGAAGCACAGCGTGAGTCTTCTTGTCTGAAGAACCTGCACATAGCCTCCTTATCTACGTGACACGGTAGCAACGCCGTCGCCCGCTGAGGGTCTGCTTCCCCCTGCGTTCTCTCGGGATGTCCACCACCAACGTGTTTTGTTGCAACTGCGCTCCAAGACGAGCGACATTGAAAAATACATCTTCCTCTCTCAATTGAAAGACGCCGATGTGGATGCTTTTTACTATCTCTGTCTAGCCAACATAAGTGTTCGTAGTCGAGTGAACGACATTCCCTTGTGTTAATAATCTTCACAGGAAATCACACCCCTCATCTACACCCCAACCGTCGGAGATGCTTGCTTGCAATATTCACAGAATTTCAGGAGGCCCGAAGGCCTTGTACGTAACAGTCCATGGGAACTTGTCTTTTTTTACTGAGCATGCGACAGTTTATTTCCATTAAGGACAGAGGCAAGATTGGAACTATCCTCCGCAATTGGCCAGCTATAAATGAGGCACGCATCAGCGTCGTGACGGATGGAAAGTCCGTCCCAGCACGTCCAAATCCGGTGGAGCTGAATGATCCTTATAGGCTCCCGCATCCTCGGTCTGGGTGACCTTGGATTGAATGGAATGCCCATCGCGATCGGCAAACTGTCACTGTATGTGGCCGGTGCTGGGTAACTATTTCCTCAATTTATCTACCGCGTTTCTTACACTAATGATACTCCAGCATCCGCCCTTCCTCTACGCTCCCAATCACTCTCGATCTAGGGACTAACAACCAAACCTTCCTAGACGATCCACTATACTTGGGTCTTCGCCAAAGGCGTGCTTCGGAAGCCGACTATGACGAGTTCATGGAAGAATTCATGACCGAAATATCTCGTGTGTATCCTAAACTTTTGGTCCAATTTGAGGTGGGTACGTCCGAACGGACTATCCTCGGATGGATGGCACTTATGCCGAACATGGCAGGATTTCTCCACAGACCATGCCTTTTCTTTCCTCTCCCGCTTCAGGCACCGTTTCCCGCTATTCAACGACGACATTCAAGGCACAGGTGCAGTTGTGTTGGCGGGGTTCCTCTCAGCCGCACGCCTTTCCCCTCTTCAGCCTCGTGAACATCGTATTCTCTTCTTTGGGGCCGGTTCCGCTGGTGTTGGAGTTGCTACTCAGTTGCTTAGCTTCTTTACCCTCAATGGCATGAGCGAGGAAGAAGCTCGTAGCCACATCTGGCTCGTCGACTCCAAGGGCCTCATCTACGACGGTCGCGACAATGTCGCAGAATATAAGAAAGGCAGGTCATTAAGCTAGCTTGGAGCAACATATCCAACTTACAGTCATGTTGCTCATAATTGTCAGTCTTTTCCAGAAGAGACTACTCAGGTCCGCCTATGACAGACCTGCTCGAAATAGTCCGCCATGTGAAGCCCACGGCGCTCATGGGTCTCTCGACCGTCAAGGGCGCTTTCTCCGAGGCCGTCATTCGCCGTATGGCCTCACAGACCCCTCGGCCAATCATCTTCCCTCTTTCGAACCCCGTACAGCTTTCGGAGTGCACCTTCTCCGAGGCCCTCCGGGCTAGCGGCGGCAGTGTGCTGTTCGCTTCCGGCTCACCTTTCCCCACGGAGACCTTTGGTGGGAGGAGGTGGGAGCCCGGTCAGGGAAACAACATGTACATTTTCCCGGGTATGTCATTTTCTGCATTGCATGTATTCGAGCGATGCCTAATAGTTGCATGGACTAGGTCTTGGACTGGGCTCGATCCTCTCTCGCGCGTCATCCGTGACGGACAGCATGGTGGAAGCATCGTCGATTGGGCTTGCGAACTCGCTGTCCTGGGACGAGCGTGCGTTGGAGCTCATCTACCCTCGCATCGAGCGTATCCGCGAGGTCAGTGCACACATTGCAGTTCGCGTCATTCGCGCTGCACAAGCAGCGGTCAGTCGCCAGTCCCGTGCAGGACCTAACACCCACAAACTGATCATCATGTCCAGGATGTCGACCGTTCGTCGGACCTCAGGAAACTGACAGACGTAGAACTGCTCGCCTTTGTTCAAAAGAAGATGTGGAATCCTCAGTGAAAGAGAAACACTTATTCGGATGAGAATATTCCCCCATGTTCGTTTTTTTGAGTTCATAAATTGTTGGTTTCTGTGACGTATGTACAACGGGGTATGTGGCGACATTTAATATACTTGGCTTTCTAGGCTCCTGCCAACTTCTTTAGTACGGAAAACTCTTTACGACCGGTCGCTTTGCACAGGGAGTGGAAACGAGAGTTGGAGTCCGCCAAGAGGGTCGCTGGGCGATCAAACTCTACGATGCGACCTTCATCGAGGAGCAAAACCTGGAAATGCCGGTTAATTGGAAGGAAAACACGGTCCACGGATGACTTGCCCGATCGTAATCAATGACGGTACGAAGCCGATGTGCAATAGTGAGTATCGTGCTAGAGGCAAATTCACTGGCAACGAGTGTTTAGTCGTAACCAAGTCAAAAGACAAAAACGATCTCACTGTCGGATGGTTTTGCTGATGAGCTCGTCGGTCGCATAATCGACGCTTGCGGTAGCCTGAACGGTCATACATATCAGGTCACGACAGGCTCTTGCATGCCAACCGAAACACCTACTTCGTCCATGACCAGCACCTTGGAACGTTTCAGGATCGCTCTCGCCATGCAAAGGAGTTGCTTTTCGCTGAGTTTTGCCAACATGAGCTACGAGGGCGGGGGGATTCTGGAACCGATGAACACGCACCCAGTGGAAAAGTTATCACCCCCTTCGGACACAGGGGAATCGAGGTTCCGGAAAATGTTGACGTTGATCGTCTCTGGTGTCTCTTCAGGAACGTCTTCAGAAGGTATCAAATGCACGCGGCGGAGGGCTTCAAACTGTTGAGAGAGATATTCAGCCTCTGCCGCGAAACAGGACTGTAGTGTCACCCACAATGTCTGCGTCTTCGTACTCATCGAAAACATCCATCGCGGATCGCAATGTTCCACTCAAAATCGTAGGGTCCTCTGCACGCGAGGTTAACGTTCATTCAATGCGGATTAAAATGCTATATGCTCACGAGGAATAATCGTGATTTTGCTCCGCAAGTCAGTCAAACCAATCTGCGAGATGTCGACGCCATCAATGACGATCTTTCCTTCCGTCGCCTCCACGAATCGGAAGAACGAGAGCGCGAGTGTACTCTTTCCGGAACCGGTCCTGCCTAGTATACCAATCTACATTCCACGGAATCAGTAAGAAACGCGCTGGCTGTTGTCCATCGCGTTATTGTACCTTTTCGCCAGGTTTTACCTCAAAGTTCAGATGATGTAGTACGTTGGGGAGTTCAGGCTTGAGACAGAATTTCGTCACTGTTATCTGGCGAAGAAAGACAGACGCACGGCATATCGGATGACCAGGTCCTCGCATTTGATGTGGCCATTCTCTGGCCAAGACCCATCAGGCCGGGGCTCCACAAACTCTGGTGGTTCACGTTTGAGCTCAGAGTATTCCTTGACACGCTCCAGTGCCACCTTGGCTAAAATCAATGCATGTCTTCAAGATAAAGAACTGCAGTGCTGACCATGGATTGTTCAAGTGCGACGAAGCGACGCACCAGGAACAAGAGCTATAGCGGATGGCGTGATCAATCACAATTGCAGACGGCCTCAGAAATGTGACGCACGTTGTGAGTTATGCTGGCAGCAAAGGATAGGGCAAATCCAGCCAAGGCTGCAGATATGCTCGGATTAAACACTGCAACCGCACCAGTCAAGCCGACAACAAGACTCGAGAGCAAGTTGAATCGCATCGAAAGCCAGCGATTTACTTGAGAAAATTATCAACAATTCTGGTCGTTGTCTCAACCTACCGACACCCACCTCCCCACATCCAGTAATATGGGTTTGCGTTCTAAGCGTAGAATAAATGTAATCAGGCATTGAATGCTGTCATCGACGAATCACCAGTCACTCACGGTATCGACACAACGGATCATATCACGCAAGAACTTCGACGACGCCCCAAAGGAACGTAAGATTGCAACACCGGCAATTGTCTCTCCATACATCGAGTACAATGGCGACCGGGTCACGGAATCTTGAAAGTGTCGGATTAGATATCAGATTCGAACAAAGTCGTGAAACCTCTACCAAGACGTCTCATATCTCGAGCTGTCTGACCATACACCTTGGCCACTGGGGGGTCCATCAGTGTGATTGACCATCAGAACACTATGATTCCTCACCATTATAGTAGAGATAGCTGAGGACTAAGGCCGAAATGATGAAAGGGAGGCCGCCGACGATGCTAATTGTGATAATGATGGTCAATGCTGCCAAACCATAGACAATGCTACGTCCAAAGTTGTCAGACATAGAACTGTCAATTCCTAAAGAAAAATGAATAAGATAAAGTATTTCAGAGCATAGAAAACTGTCATACCCTCGAAATCTTTCCCAAATCGGTTCAAAAGACGACCACGCGACACGGTGTCATGGAAGCGGATGTTGGCGAATAGAATAGTTTCCAGCAGCCCTGTCGTCCACGTGAGTAAAGATTAAGACCATCGGGTCAAATTCTTACTCTTGTAAAGAATGGTCGATGCATTGATAGAACCAGAATCTGCGCAACCCAGTTGGCATTGGAGCATGGTCATCGATAAACACAACTCACAAAGGATATAGAATCTGAACACGTTCAAGAAGAGCCCTGCGGTGATGTATTAATTATTGGCGGCCCATATATCCCTGTACTTACCAAAGATTGTAACCTGTAACTTGAGTCAGAAAACGCTTTAGCGTGAACTGTAAGCATCATACCGCAGCATAGATAGCGATGTAATACACTGGCCCGTTGCGCTCGGCTTCGGCAGGATCAGCTCCAGACCACGTCCTAATGAAAGATATCAGCATCACAAAAGTCACCTTGACCTGCAGGTTCACAACCTACTTTAGCCACCAATTCTCTACCACTGGACTCAGCGCTCCGACTAGAAGGGAAAAACCGAAGACGATCCAGTATTTGTACCCTCCACAGGCTTTGACATACGTCTCCCAAATATCTCGACCGATATGGCCAACCGCGCGCTTCTCTTCCTCAATCAGCTTGCGCGGGGTTTTCTTCTTCTCTGGCTCTGGTTTGCTCTCTTCGGTCGTGAAAGCAGTGGAACTCGTCTCGGAGGTCGGTTCAGTCTCTGCTGAGCATGAGGCTTCCGCTATTTCATACTGGTTTTCCACCTCAGCTACAGGAGCCGGTACATCCTTCTCATCCGCCTCGCCTGTGTTGGCGTGCACAAGAGTCGCCATAACAGGCGAAGCAATGAATGACTCGCGGTCGCCCTGGAATGCTACGCGTCCATTATCAAGAGCAACGACATAGCTGGCACCAGGAGCACACAGCTGGACATGGTGAGAAACCAAGATGATCGTTCGTCCGTGTACTAGCTCGCCTTTCAAACACTCGTTGTAGAGGTGATGCGCTGTGTGAGCATCGACTGCGGACAGAACATCGTCGAGAAGTAGTATGGATGCTCGAGAGTACACTGCACGAGCCAGTGAAACTACAGAAATGCCATTGAAAGTCGACTGTAGCGAGATACGAGAACGGGCTTACCTCGAGCTTTCTGACCTCCGGACAAGTTGACCTTCGAAAATGTCTATCTAAGCATGCTATATCGGACGATGAAAACAAGCTTACACCACGTTCACCAATTTCAGACTCGTCCCCGTCCTCAAGAATAAGAAGATCACTCTCAAGTGCACATGCTTTGAGGGTCTTCTTGTATCGCTCTTCATCATAGGGAAGATTGAAAAGGATGTTGTCTTTGGATAATTTAGCATGGAGCCCGATCAATATGTGACGCCTTATGTTACCTTTAATGGAGGCATTCCGAAGCCATGCGGTCTAGGTAAGTGATATTAGACGTTTCTCCTGCGAAAGGAGACATAACTTACCTGAGGGACATACGCGCAGACATTATCGACGACCCAGTCTTCAGGGGAGGGCATCTTTTCCGAAAAGCTTGCAAGGGCATCAGGCGGAGACCTGGGGCACAGAACTTGACCAGCTAGCACATCTGCTTCACCGAGGAGTGCTGAACGGGTGATACGTCAGAGATACTGCAACGCCATCTTCGTAGTGATGCGTACCCAATAACAACAGCGTCTTTCCACTTCCAAGTTTCCCGCATACCAGAGACAACTCGCCCTCGGGGAAAGACAAAGCAAGATCAAGCAATACGAATCTAGCCCTGGGAGTACCCGCAGTGGATGGTGTGGCGCTGCCACTTTGGTGAAGGCGCTCCTGGGGCCAAGTGATCGTCGCGTTTTGGAGTGCAATTTGCTGGGATTGCGTGTTCAGGGGAGGAACTGGGTTGACCTCTGCGCCATGGAGATACTTTTCAATACGGCGGAGGGAAACGAAACCCTAAAAAGATCATTGTTCAGTCGAGCGAGTGGTGGGGCGCCGTTTTATCACACCTGGAGCATGTTGATAAATGTCTCCGGAAGGGCATTCAATGCAAATTTCATCTCGTTGAAGACTTGACGAAATATCAGAGATTTGAAAGAAATGCTGGAGTCGCTACTTACCAAGAATCTAATACCGACAGCGATTAGTCAGTTCGTGGCTATATAATGCAAGCTGACTTACAGAAGTAAACGCAGTCGAAGGAGTTAGTGTCTGCCCACGAACAACTGCAAAATGCCAGAACGAGACGATAGTGACTAGAATTGGTGAGCCATCCCTGTGGCACAGCCATTAGAATCGGCTTTGGAACAAAACGAGAAGTTGATACCATAGCACGTTGAACAACAACTCGATCATGTAACTCAATTTTTGATATTTCAGCTCTCTCTCTCGAACTTTTATTACCCTTTTCTCGAAACTGCGTTCCCAGGCCATGAACTAATGCGAATATGGGAATATCAGTTTCACGAATTATCGTCAGTCAAAGCTTTGTCACCTTGAGCATACGGATCGCACCCAGAATCTGAGTTTCTGACATCACGAAAGGAACATGATTGGTTTTCAGCAATCTCACGCACCTCATTCATTAAAGCCACGCGCTCGTCGCGCGTTTTCATCAAGTTCTCTTGAGCGTTGACTACAACCTTGCCTCCGTAATGGTTCAAAGGCAAAAATAAGCAGATTACAGCAAGGCCAACGAAACATGACACGCCAAGCAGATTGTAAAGGAACCAGGTGCCAATGACAATTTCAATTGGTGAATCTGGGGAGCCCGCATTAGTGACGATGAAGGCGTCCGGCAATAACAAGAATAGGTCCGTACCAACCAGCGTGAACATGTGCCACGAGAAGTCACTGACGCGATCGACGTCTGTCGTCATCAGCGTCATGATTTGTGCCTTACTCGAAAAGTCATTTTCATCCGCCATGCCATCCTTGTTTTTGTCCTTGTCGTCATTCTTGGAGGTGTCCGCAGCACCGGAGGAAGACGCAACGTCTTTGCGTACAAGAGTCTTGCCAAATAGAGTCGTGTTCAGTTGGATTCTCAGACGAACTTGGACGGTGGTCGTAGCAACAGACCAGAGTTGCCCAGTAGCTTGACATGATTGTCAGTGATCAATATATCATCGTGAGCTCATGAATGTGTCTTACCAATATCGACGAACGCAGTTGAAAATACCATGCCCGCAAGATAGAACCAACCCCAGCTGCGATCCTCTCGGTTGGGGTCCGATTCTAGATACATGACCACTTGTCTCAGGAACAACGGTGGTGTGTAGAACAGACAAGCGGAGACAGCAGCCAACAAAACCAATGCGGTGAGGGGCAGGGTGTTGACTCTGAGAAGCCTGTATGCGAGCTCCCAGCCGGACCCTACACGGGGACGCCACCAACGGAGGCCCCACTTGACGGTGCGTATGGTGCGTCGCATGGAAGCATATAGGTGGGTACCTCGCATATTAGCCGGAACGATTGGCAGGTCACCAATCTCGAGAGACTCTGAAGCATAGCCAAGCATAACCACCTTCGTGGTGTAATTAAATAGCAGATAACTCCAGACGGAAGCTCCGACAACACCACAGACGTTGTTTTCGTCACGATTCGTTGCGGTTTTGATAATCTTGTCGGAGTAGAGGGTCTTGGACGGGTAGTGCAAAGGCGGACCCATGGGGATGGTGAATACGATGACAGTGACAATGAAATAGAGAACAAGGACCGTATGCCACATTCCAAGCAATGCAGAGAAACCCGGGAGCATCGACAGGGTGATAGGCCGAGAGGTCGGCAAGATGGCGGTAGCGAATAGGAGTGTGGTGGGTACAAAGGTCAATACCGCGAGATGAATTATTGACTGGGAATGAGGTTTGATTTCACTCTGATAGACAGCGCGAACGGCGAGCGCAGTGAGATAGAAGGCATACGCGACGTAGAGGGCATAGGTCAAGTTGCTATCGCCCTCTCCGGCGGAGAAAGTCCACCCTAGACTTATCGACTGGAGCACGAGGATCACGGCAAGGAGCACGGAAACCAACAGTTTCCAGAGGCGAACCTACGACATGGGAGTGGGGCTAAGTAGGAAAGACCAGGCAAGTTGTGTGGGTGCTTGCCTTATTCCAGAAAACTACTTCGTTGATTGGATAACCATCCACAAAATCCTCTGGGCACGTCACGTCGAAAGGATCGCGAAGCAGGGACTCGGTTTGTTCACCAGAGGTTGGCAGTTGAATTTTTGGTTGTTGGGGCCTTGTGATATATAGGACGAGGATGCTCCCAACACCGATAGCTGCTAGAATGGCAGCAATTGGCAGCTGGTACTGAGGCATACCAGGATGACCAGCCTATGGCGCTGAAACTGAAACGTGACTGTCAAGAAAATAAAATGTATGTACGTGAAACGAGACTGACTCCAGTCAATGTCAGGGATGATTCAGACCGGACCCCGGAACCGAGTACCGCAACTTCTACCTTGCTCGGATCCCGAGCTCATCGTATCACTCCGGACAGTCCACCGATACTTACTCCGCCTCGCTCAATAAACTGACTCGTGTATAAAAGATCTCGAAGTAGCGAGTCCTGTCAGCAGCAATGAACATCGCCACCTTGACTCGGACGTCGTCGATGGTGGTATAGCCCTTTGTTTCTTGGAAAAATCTCATAACGTCAATATAGTATCAGTCTTACCCACTTGGAAACGACGGCCATGGACATGCTTTTCCTGGAGGCATAATCCCGCACCATACCCGTTGTCGAACTGCCATCTACTATCTTTGTCGAGGGACCCTCCTGTCCCAGAATCGGACTGACGGCGTCGAGACGGAAAGAATTGTTATTTCTGAATCCAGCTATGCATATGGGATACATCCGAACATGCTTGGTTGTCAATTGACTTTGATCGTACAGATCATACTCGAAAGACGGACGCTGCCTTCCAGCGCACCGTCGGCCCCAGCTGCACCATCGTATCATCAAACTTGCAAATTGCATGCGCAACCATCGATCGTTATGCGGGATCACATAGGTTGACGCCATTTACTTTCAGAGCAGGAATACCTTTGATCATTTGACCTACTTCCAGGCCTGACAGACATCCATGATATCTATGTTCGATGACATTTCAGAAGAGGTGAAAAATACCAGTTCGGACGAGCTTCATCGAATCATCCCAATCAAAGTGAATAAATCTTCGGTCGAATTAAACTTATCGGTCAATATGGTCTCACACTGTAACGCCCCAGCTTTGTTCTCCGCGTGCTCCCACAGCGTAGTCACACCCGTGTACAGAGTTCGGGGGGTGAGTCGGTCGTGAGTATAATCTTGCACTGCGGTTGGTAAGCCTGGCAGAGACACAATCAAGTCTTGGGGTACTGCTAAACTTTATCATCTCCATCTCCAGCCGCCTTCCATCGATCTCGACGATCTTGACCAGAGAGACTCTAAGAAAGGTCAATCTATTCCATGGACGACCATATGACTTGACGAGCCATTGGCACAAGATTGAGAGCGTGTTCACTGTTTTCCTCGCGTTCAACATGAGACGCTTGTAAAATGTGTCACTACCGGCCCGGCCCGGTCCATCTACGACTTGCCTAGACTCGGAATCCTGGAACTCTCATTCCCATTTATCTTCCATATCCCACCTGTCTCATACGGGTCAGTCAATCGACAATTGAGTTTCAGATGTTGTGGACTAGGAGTCTGATCCCATGACAATGAAATATCACTGTCACAGGGTACTCCGTCAAGCGGAAATACGTGGTTGCATTCGATTTGCAGCCTAAACTGCTCACAATCGTGGATAAGGAGTTCATTACTGAAAAAAAAACATGGTGGGCTCTGATATCATTGAAGCTGTACTCATCAAATGATCCCAGTTAGACAATTACCCCCCCGCGTTAGAACCGCATGACGGAGAAGTACGAGCTAACATGTTCCCAGTTGGCAAAGACAAGGACTAGGCCCTGGGTCGTTGGTAATTAGGTCACTGGCGACCGGTTCTCCGAGCTGATTCTCTGGTCAGACTAAACTGAGCCTAGAGCCCAGTTTCTGCCTTGTTCCGCATCCGTTTGGAGCGGGGTTCGACAAGTTTCCTGACGAGCGGGCCAAACCTTCCAATCTCGTGCTGCGGTGAACTGGCAATCTCCTTGCCTAGATAACAGTGAATGGTTATACAGCCGCTATATTCCCAAACGGACGATGGGGCTGACAGTGATATACATAAACGCTTAGCTGCTTGCATCCCACCTTGCTGTGTCGACATGAGTGACATCGGATCACAGTCACTGGCATGTTTTCGGCTCATCGCAAATTTTATTGGGAATACACATTATCTCGTGCAGCTGTATCACTGGTCATGAGTTGCCGTTCAACTCTCGAAGATCTCAGCCACGCGATGACGGACGTCCAGGTAAATAAAGTTCTCGCTAACGCAGGCGCTCGATTGGAGTATCCACCTTGTTTATTAAACTAACTCTTATGAGACCCCATACTTGTGGGGCATATGCCGAGCTGTTGCCGGGTTCCATGCTCGCAGATACATCAAGTACAGCACAAACTAGCTAGCATTTTCCAACTTGAACTTTAATTTAATTGTTTAACTGCAAGTTACTATAATAATAATACATAATAATTGCTTCCCCACGCGTTCGCGAAGGTGGCGGTCATTATTCTAACTCACTTCTTTTTTACTTAAAACAAAGTGTAGGGTCGACTGACGGGGGAGTTTCGGACACACCACCAGAATTGGGAAGGCAATCAACCCACCTGGACGTATTTCCCAGTAATTTTTGCAACGTCATCCCGTGACAGTTTCCACACCTCTGCGACGGCGCATAACTTAACTTATCATTGTACAACCCCGCGGTTACCTTTTCGGTCGCTCACCTGTTATCATCTGGGGTGGTCCGCTGACAGCTAAAATGCACATGCCACCCTTGCGCAATTAGTTAGCCATGTAAGTGAGCCTACCAATGCAGGACACATGATATTAATGATATTGGCCAGCCTCCAGATGTCAGGTGACGGCGGCACCATAAACACGTGGATTTCATAGATTCTGGACTTGCACAACCCTAGTGGCCGCGTTTGATGGGTCAAATTAATTTGGGCGAAAACGTATTTCACACCTGGTACCTGGAGGCTGGAATAACCTCCATATTAACGCCAGCCCCGCCGACTGGAACGCACGAAACAGAACTATCTATGCAAAGACAATAAAACAAACTAGGGTTTCGCGACAGAACACTACGTCAGATAATATCAAACGTTAGTGGTTGCACTTGATATGGTCACATCAGTGCAGAGTTAACCAATAAACTTCTCTCCGGTGCGCTACGCTCCTGAATGACCACGGCAGGCCGACTTTGAAGGAGCGCTTCATGCGGTCATCTGAACGTTTGATTCTCACCGGCCCATCGATTGTACCGCGGAGAAAACCGGGTCAGGATATAAAACTGACGGACCCACGATCGGTTCACAGCTTTTATTGCTCTATATCCAATCAGTCTTTAAATACTCCGAATTATTGTCACCTTTCCACCCGCTCACCGAGCAGCTGTTAACCGATGGTCAGGGCACTCGTTGATCCCCATTCGGACCACGCGAAACCTGTCCCCCCACTTTAGAATTAGGGTGACCTGCTGGGACTATGTCATTTCCGTCACATTCCATTTAGCTCGCAGATACAATTCAATCCCTCACACCAGGCAAGTGTGGCAAAGCATCGAAGCAACTGATATTGTATCAATACATCTGTGTGTCGAGAGAGGGCTGCAGTCGACCGTTCGCTCGATGGTTCGTATTACCATCAGTATGGGTGTAGTTCTCTCACCCGGAATGCGCGGACCGTGCTGAAAAGGTGCCGCGGTGATCCATTCAGCAGCCTGGCGAGGGTCCGAAGCAGACTAGGGCTCTAGTGCCAAGGGCTCTGAGAGCCCTGGCCAGCATAGCCAGGACTTGGACCAATACTTTAACCCTTGAAGTCTTCAGTGGCTGAGCCAAATGATACATGCAAGCTCCCTGCAGACTACACCATTACAGGTATAAGAGTTATCCCTCCATTTGGATAATTTGAATTGTCGGCCATCTGACTGCCTTTGGATCCAAGCTAACGTAGAAAGATAAGATCATGTACGTCAAGACAAAGTTGTGTTCACAGAGTATTGCAACAGGTTTTGCGCGAAGGACACAGTGTGCTTTTAATATCGACCGATCATCGACCCATCCATCCCTGACGATTGATCATTATCACTATAATTTATTGCCGAGAATGGTATAAATAGAGTAACTCACACCGTCCACAAGCAATAGTTCTCCACAAACGTATTGACTGGCGCCACTCGCGAGAAAAACCACGGGTCCCGCAAAATCTTTGGGGTCTCCCCATCTACCGGCCGGAATTCGCTCCGAGATCTGCCTGACCCGCGTTTCGTCCGCCAAGAGCCGTTCATTCCTAGGAAGGGAAACCGTTCAGCAGAAAGGCAAGCAACTTGCCCCGTGTCCAAAAGATAAGAGTGTTTGACACCAAGAATTCCAATCCCGCTAACCTGTGAATGATTCGGCGGGAACGGCGTGTCACGGGATAATACCCACCCAGCTCCGCTGTAAAAACCGATATATTAAAGATAACTCACATGTCTGTGGTAATGTAGCCTGGGCATATACCATTAACCTGGATATTGTGTTGGCTCCATTCATTGCTGAGAGCTTTGGTCAGCTGCCCGAGTGCTCCTTTTGCGGAGGCGTACGCAGGGATTGTGAGACCGCCTTGAAAGGTCATGACGGAACAAAAGTTGATTATCTTTCCCCTCCGCAATGGGACCATATGGCGGCCAGCTGCCTGTGAAAGCAGCCAGGCCGACTTAAGGTTGACATTCAGAACCTAAGAAGCCAATGAGAACAGGGTTAGAGAATTTGATCAAATGAGGCGGGAAAACAAATTAAACACGGAATCAATGTAAAAAGATAACACACATCGTCCCAGTCTCTCTCTGAAAAACTAACGCTTGGTGATCTCCGCTGTATGCCGGCACAGTTGATGAGGACATGTATATTTCCGCCCATCACCTCGAGCGCCTTTGGGAAGAGTTCCCGGACCGCGTCCAGGTCGGCCAGGTCGCAATGGACGATCTGCGCGTTCCCTCCGAGAGCGCGTATGGCATCTGCAGTAGTAGTGGCCGTGTTCGGTTCACTGCCCAAAGGGGGTTCTCTCTGAACAAGACAAATAGAAGCACCCGCTTGAGCCAGTGCGATGGCGCACGCAGCACCTATGCCTTGATTAATGAATTTGAGGGCCGCGCCATTGATTCAGGGAACATATGGCATGGGTCAATGGTCATTTACGCAGAATGGTCTAAACATTAAGTACGTTACCCCGAGTAGCACCAGTGATGAGGACGTTCTGGCCGGATAGGTCGAACAGCTTGGACGACGAAACGGGTGGTGTGGGATCCATGGAGAAGTGTGAATGTGGCATCGACTAGGCGTGCTTAAATTCACTGGGACAGGTTCGCTTCCCTGCACAACAGGTGTCAGTCTGATCTACGCCGTTGATCGGTAGAAGGACCGGTGTTCCGGTGTAGGAAATATTTCTTCGACGTCCATTTTATAACGAAAATACCAACAAAAAAATTGTAGAAAATATCGTGAATCTGGACTCGGAAGAGGCCGTAAAGGTACATCCAAAACAGGGTATAATAGAATTGAGGAATAGAACCGGGAGTTTGCGTGACGGAAGTGTGATGGGGTGTGACAAACTGTGACAGGTTTTATGTCATCATGCTTGATACGGTTCGGATTACGGACCGGCAAAATCTGAGATGGACAGTTTGAGCAGGGCATCTTTCCTGCCGGCGCGTCTGCTCACGAGATCGCTACTTCTTCAAATCCTATAAGACTATCTGCATGGTTTTAATTCGTCATTTTTATCCCCTTCCTTTTTTCAATGTCTCCTGCACAAGTCCATACTCAGCGCGCTGCCGTCCTATACGGCCCCAAGGACATCCGTCTCGAAGAACGTCCTATCTGGCCCCCGCAGTATAACCATGCCCAGGTTGCTGTAAGAGCAACAGGTCTTTGTGGAAGCGACCGTGCGTGTTGTCCGTGCTAGTGCAAACCTCCTTGCTCATTACGCGTCTCCTCAGTTCACTACTACCTTGAAGGGCGAAATGGTGACTTTGCCATCCAAGCTCCGCTTGTCCTTGGCCACGAGTCCGCAGGCGTGATCGTCTCGGTTGGTCCTGGCGTAAAGAATCTTGTACCGGGTCAGCGTGTTGCAATCGAAGCAGGTCTCATGTGCCAACACTGCAATTATTGCGAGTCGGGGCGCTACAACCTCTGCAAAGGCATGCGCTTCGCCAGCAGCGCCAAGACCTTTCCCCATCTCGACGGGACGCTACAAGATCGTATGAACCATCCCGCACACGTCCTTCATCCGTAAGTGGCTGGCATATGTCCACCGTTCAGCCCCTTTTAATCCCTCGTTAGGCTACCCGATAGCTGTAGCTTCGAGGAAGCCGCATTAGCAGAGCCTCTTTCCGTCCTGATACACGCCAGCAGGCGTGCAGGTCTCTGCAAAGGCCAGCGCATTCTTGTCTTCGGTGTTGGCACTATCGGCATTCTCGCGTGTGCCCTCGCAAAATCATACGGCGCTTCCCAGATAATGGCTATCGACATTAACCAGCAACGGTTAGATTTTGCCAAGGCCAACGGCTTCGCCTCCCAAACACATTGCTTGTCCATTGCCCACAAGTCCAAAACGTACGAGGAGCAGCTGCGAACCGCCAGAGAAAACGTGTCACAGGTGTTGGCGACCTTTCAAGTGCCCGATGGCTTTGACATCGTGTTCGAGTGCACTGGTGCCGAGCCGTGTATTCAGATGTCAATATATGTAAGCATGATAGTCCCTGATCGGTGGGGTGGACGTTTATTCGTGATGTCAAACAGGCTGCCCTTGCTGGTGGCAAAGTCATGCTGGTTGGGATGGGTACCCGAAATGTCATGCTACCCCTGTCAGCGGCTGCTTTGCGGGAAGTTGACATCCAGGGGTCCTTCCGCTACGCCAATACTTACACCGATGCCCTTTCTCTCCTTTCTTCTGGAGGGCTACAGGGCATCGATAAGTTGGTAACGCACCGCCTAAACCTGGAGGATACAGCACGCGCTTTCGAGCTATTAGCTCGCGGCAAAGACGAGGACGGCAACATGGTTATCAAGGTCATGATCAACTCGAGATAATAAGACCTCCGACAATACCCCCCATTTCGGAGTTTCTGCTAGATCTTGCACTCGAACGTTTCTTCAGCACCTCCTAAGTTACAGCAGTACATCCTATATTGGCTGGACCCGGCGTTCGAGCTATATGTAACTATATTCACGTAGAGTGTTGCGATCCCTGATAAGTTTCGCTCCACTCACCATTATCCCGCGCGTGATCCGCATGGTCATCGACCACGAGCATAAATTGTAAACACCAAGGCTATCATCGTACTAGGCTAGAGAGCAAGACACATGTTCTTACCTGTAGTCAACTGCAAGGGGGGAAGTACGTTTAGCTAAAGCTGTCTTACCTTGTGTGGAAACGGCTCCAAACATGTTCCGACGTGTGAATGGGATCTTACGCCTTCTCCCGCGAAGATTAGGGATGACATGTTCTTGAGAGATTCCAGCAAGAAGGGCAGTTTAGGAACTTGGATGGGTGCTAAACCTTCCGAGGGGCACAATCTGGTGCGACCTTCGGACATCCGACGGCTTCTGAATTGAAAAACCTGGAGACTCACGGGGACAGCTGTCAACAGGGTGTTCACCAAAGTGGTTATCTTTGTCTACCATCAGACAACCGTTCAAGGAGGTGTTTACCATCGGGAACTATCTCGGATTCAATGCGTCCATTTGCGCGGGCAAACGCCGGGAGCGCCTTCACTTCCGAGTGTTTTCGCAGACCAACTTTGGCGGCGCTAGGACTGGGAACGGGGGTCCGTTGTTATCTGTCTATCCAAGCTCTACGAAGTGGAAGGTCAGACAATGTGCGTAACGAGGGGCGTGCTTTGGTAATCACTGGTACTTCTAGCACGGCAAAGTACTGTCTTCCTAAACCTTGTGGTATTCCGAATTCAGAAATCTTGCACTACTATTGCGTCAGTCAGTGACTCATGACAAAGATAGCCCTGCCGATTCCGTCGATTCTGGCACCCTGGACGAGCCAGGTAAGTAGCGACCAGAACATTGGGACTTCGCCGTCATCAGTTCGCATCTGCTGGGAGAACAACAGGAACGTTGACGGCTAGCTTGGTAAACAATACTCACACTAGGAAAAAAAATTTGAATCCTTCTTATGATTGCGCGTCGGATATCCCCGGACAAAACGTTTCAGACACCTCCTGATAATGATAGCGAGGTGCTGTTATTGTACCTCTTGTGCGAACCTTTCGGAGCTCCGCATCCCCACTCCGATGGGTATTCATGTACTCAGATAAAGGAACATCGAGGTAGTTTGTAAGATGTTGGGCTCGTAACTCATCACGAAATGACCAGGTACAGGTAACGGGTTCCTCAGGTCAGAGAGATCGTGGTTACGAACTGAAGAGACGAAACCTAAAGGTCATGTGTTGGTTTACGCGGCTTCTCCGTGCCAAACACAAAAGAAAAGAAGAAAAACCTCGCGAGCGAAGCTACAGAATTGATTCTTGTAGTGTAGGCGAGGAGAGATTGTCGCACTCGAGCGTGCCTGTGAAACAATCTCCTCGGCGCCCGAGTGGCCAGGTTTCAGCCAGCCTACAGCCTGGGAGCAGCTCATCGTCGGTCTGGAGTTTGACATTTGGAGCCCCGCGCCCACTCGGGACTACTTGGCTCTCGGCCAAATCTCGGCAGGGCCGCGGCTAGCCAGCGTGACAAATGAGTAACTTCAGTGGGGATCAACACGTCGTCGGAATCACTCACGTTCAGCAGGCATCTCCATCAAGAGAAACAATCGTGATGTCAAGCTAGGTAGTATTAGCCACCATCTAGCACATGAGTCACTTTCCATGAAACGTCGTGGACTCGTGGTTGTGTTGAGACACAGGCAGAAGTACAAAACTCATTTCCATTGCCGAGCCAAATATAGTAGTACTTAGAAACACGTACTACTATATCACGTACAGCACAGTGTCATGGCAGTCGGCACTTTTGTGAAACATAGCTACTTAACGACTTGCATTGGCTAATTTAATCAGGGACTGGCTTTGAAGAAAGCGCCGGCGCGGAGTACGAAAATCGGGCCGTCGTGACATACTGTAACATTTCTGTGACTGCCGATGGATTTCACCACGACGAGCACGTGACTCAATCACTTTATCGTGTTGACGCGAAGAAAGTCGTTCATTCCTCCGCCAACCCCTGGTAAAAGTGAGATAGATAGAGAAAACTAATTAATAGATCAAGTATGCCATACAACTAATTTACAACAGTGTGTGATCCCACAGTAAATACGAAATAGAAGAGTGCTCCATCTATTTGGCAGCGGATGTTGAAAACTGGAGCATGGTCAGAAAGACACTTGTTTGCAACGCAGGATAGACTTGCCTTGGTGACGCTCTTCGTGCCCTCGGAGATGGCGTGCTTGGAAAGTTCACCGGGAAGGATTAGGCGTACTGCCGTTTGGATCTCCCGTGATGCGATGGTGGATTTTTTAGAGTATGAAGCAAGTTCTAGCGGGCTAAGTGAGCTCGATACATTCGCGTAGACGGAAGCTAGACTGACTGGATGCCTCGGTGGCTATGCGTTCGAAAATGTCGTTGACAAACGAATTGAGGATGGCCATGGCCTTGTTTGAGATACCAGTATCAGGGTGGACCTGCTTCAACACTGCAACACCGATGAGAAAATGCAAATACTCAAAACCAGGCACGTACCCTTGTAGATGTATGAAGAGTAGGTCTCCTTGCGGGCCTTGCGCCTCTTTTTCTTATCGCCGTCTGCAGGTGCACCTGATGTCTTTGCGGCCTTCTTAGTGGCCTTGTCTGATGCGGGTGCTTTGGCCGGGGCTTTGGAGGCAGTGGAAGGAGTAGCAACCATGGTGATGATGTTGGATAGGAAAGTCAGAGGATGCGCTGATATATGGTCGCGGTGAGGAGTGTCGCGTCGAACTATATACCTCCTATGACGCGTGTGGTCGTGTTTGGTACACACGACAGACGCGTCGCGTCTTTGTTGATCTGTAAACCTTATTTTCACCACCGCGTCCTGTGGGTATAAAGGGGATAGCACACGTTTCAATGTCGTCATATTCATATCCTTGTCGCGTCACCCACCAAGTTCTCTACCAGCCCACATAACCTCCAAATATTTTCTAAACCACGATGTCTGGGAAAGGCGGCAAAGCAAAGTCTGGTGGCAAGGCTTCCGGTGAATCTACCTCCAAGTCCCAGTCGCGTTCCGCCAAAGCTGGCCTTCAGTTCCCTGTCGGTCGTGTACATCGTCTGTTGAAGAAGGGTAACTACGCTCAGCGCATAGGGAACGGCGCACCTGGTAAGTCTTGCAATACAAAATTCTGCTCTGGTGGAATGACTCACTCGGTCCAAAGTTTACCTCGCTGCTGTCCTCGAATATCTTGCCGCCGAGATTCTTGAGCTGGCTGGCAACGCTGCACGCGACAACAAGAAACAGCGTATCGTGCCTCGACACTTGCAATTGGCCATTCGGAATGACGAGGAGTAAGTCCAGTGTGCATCACGTTTTCGAAACAGATTTATTGAGGTGCATCCAGGTTGAACAGACTCCTTGGTGATGTTGTTATCTCGCAGGGTGGTGTTGTACCATTTATCAACCCTGAACTTTTGCCCAGCAAAACATCAAAGGGCAAGAAGGAGAGCCAGGAAGTTTAGGTGTTTTCCACTACTACATTATTGTTTTTTCTTTATGGTGTAGGATGTATTGTATTTTATAGTACTTATATTCATCTCTTTTATCTTCGCGAGACGACGGAACCTTTTGTTGTTTGTACCACCCTTCGATGAAGGACATTGTTGTTTGTTCTA
This sequence comes from Boletus eberwhitei, assembly GCA_038090915.1. Taxonomy (NCBI): domain Eukaryota; kingdom Fungi; phylum Basidiomycota; class Agaricomycetes; order Boletales; family Boletaceae; genus Boletus; species Boletus eberwhitei. The sequence goes on from JBBPNO010000108.1 coordinate 55,454, forward strand.
ACGCTACTTTACAGTTACGTGCCAGCAAGGTTTGCTGTAATCAGCCGGGTTTGTTCCATTGTGATCAGGCAGTTCCGAGCATATGATCAATAACGGAATTGGCCTTGCCGAGCACGCAAATGACGCTGATATGGGAAGGTACAGGTCGTCGAAGAAGAAGAGGGACATTGCCGGTCACGTGCCAATAATGAACGTCTGACGTATTGACCTCTAGCGTGGATCTGTGAGTACCGAAAAAGCTCCATTTCAAAAGCCAAGTCAACTAGTTTCCATGGCCAAGTCACGTTCAACGACGGAAGCTTCGAAACCTCTTTCCGCAAATTTTTTCACAAAATGGGCACTGAGAGCTGTGGTCCTTGGCGTCCTTTGTGTAACGTGTGGTTGGTTAGATTCAATCAAGGTGAGCAAGTCACCTATTGGGTTCTGCCATGACTAGAACGTTGTGGCGACTTTCTACAGGACCGGTGGTACGTGCTGGACCCACCTTTCTTGCATGAACTCGCACGAGACGCCATTGCTGCATCCCCCGACAATGCTGAAGGCATGATTCAACACATTCTCACCAACCTCACTTCAACCTTCCCGCAACCGTCCAACCAAATTGCGCTAAATACCAATTCCTCCGAATGGGTGTTTAACAATGCTGGGGGTGCCATGGGTGCCATGTACATCATTCACGCGTCCATTACCGAATACCTTATTATCTTCGGTACGCCCCTCGGTACTGAGGGACACACTGGATTGCATACCGCAGATGATTACTTCCACATCCTCGTTGGCGAGCAGTGGGCATTCAAGCCGGGTGCTCTCGAGATGGAGAGGTACAAACCAGGAGATGTGCACCTGCTGCCACGGGGAACTGGGAAGCAGTACAAGATGCACGAGGGCTGCTTCGCAATGGAGTATGCTCGAGGTGAGTTTTTTTTACCGATTTCTGTGGCAATTATGATCCAACTTTACGCGAATTTTAGGTTGGATTCCTCTCATGTTGCCATTCGGTTTTGCCGACACACTCACATCGACGCTTGATATCCCAACACTATACCATACCGCACGCATTACAGGTCGCGAGATGATCAAGAACCTTTTTATTGGAAAGATTTAAAGAGTATAAATGATTTAGCCCATTGGAGTTGATATGACTGCGGCCAACCTATGCAGATGTGATAAATTCAACCGTTTGAAAGTCAATCAAGTGGCGTGGGATGTTTTGTGCCACATCAGCGACAATTTTTCCGGGATCCGACGCCGACCCTGGAAGCTTGTCGGCTCGGTTACCGGCTCGCCACCCGTTGACAAGTCCATTTCACTTTGAAGTTCCAATTTACCATGTTTCTGCGAAATTCAAGAGATACCGTGGACGTCATACTCACGGTCATCGATATGACATTTGATAGGGCTCAGCGTCGCAGGTTGAGGTCACAGTTGCCATCTGCTGCCTCATGGGACGTTTAATTGATCATCGCTAGACTCGAGAGTCGAGTTCAGACCTGAGGCTGGTCAGGATCCGATGCCCCAAGCCCTGGTAGACCGTCATTAGGTATATGCGAGCATGTCGAGTGGAAAGGGTAGCATCACTTGGTGTAAACAAGGTAGTCATGAAAACGTCACCTTTGCGCCAGGCCTAGCGTCGTTCGGTTGATCGAGTCGCGAAAGGACATGAGAGCAGCCCTGTACCCAGACAGAGCGGGGTCGGTGATGACGATGAGCAGCGGAACAGGGTGAGATACGATAATGACGTCTGACGTAGGGGTGGCGCGGGGTGTAGTACCCTGTTTTTGTCGCTGTGGAGCGTCCGTGTACATGAACCGTCCTTCTCTTCCTCTCTCCCTCCACCCCCCGTCGACATATCGGCGACCCTCTCCAGAGCCATGTCCCACTCCGTGCGTGTCTTTCCCCCTTCCCCCAGTCCCTCCTGACCTTCTCATTCCGCAGCCATCCCCGCCCCGCACCTCCACTTCACCCGAACCCTCCCCACCCACGCGATCAACCCCGACGAATGATGACATCGAGGCCGTTATCAAAATGGCCACCACCTCCCACCCATCCTTTGACAGACCCCTCCGGGATACGCGCACTCAGCTTTTTGTAGGAAACGTATGTGTCCTTTCATCCGTCCACCTCCGACCCAACCCATCATTTCTCTTCAGCTCCCATATCGCGTCCGCTGGCAGGACCTCAAAGATCTCTTCCGCCGTGCGGGAACCGTCCTTCGTGCAGACGTGTCCCTCGG